>JBDJHY010107277.1:0-13724 GCA_039654485.1 Withania somnifera
TTTCCTAGCTCAAATCCAGTAAAATGAATTTTAAGGGTTGCATTTACAACCAAGTTTGAGTGTAAGACCATGATTTTGACACACAAGATATCCAACCAGTTCTAGTTGTCAGGGAGTTTGTAGATATGTTTATCGAGGATTTACCTAGAGTTCCTCCTAACAGGAAGATAGAACTCCACATATATCTTATTTAGGGAACTCGACTTATTTTTGTTCCTCATAATAGAGTGGTACCAACTGAGCTTAGGGAGATGAAAAATAGTTAGAAAACCTCCTAGAAAATGGGTTTACCCTTCATGGTATGTCTTCCTAAGGTTCCATTGACTTATTCATGCGTAAGAAAGATGGATCCCTCCACTACATAGATTACTGCCAACTGAAAAGAGACAAAATAAAAATAAATATTCAATTCCCAGGATTGATGACTTGTGTGACCAGTTTCAAAGTGCTCTCCATTTATATAAAATTGATCTCTATTCTAGCTACCATCATCTTAAGGTCTGACAGTTAGATATCCCAAAGATAGCCTTGCAAACTTCTATGTCCTTTGGTTTGACCAATGTTCCTGCAGCCTTCATGGACCTCATGAATAGGGTTTCCAAGCCATACATGGACCAATTTGTGATTGTATTTATTCATGATATTTTGGTTTATTATAGAATTGATGAGGAGTATGCAAGCCATCTCAGAGTTGTTCTTCAGACCCTTATAGAACTCTAGATTTATGCTAAATTCTCTAAGTGTTAGTTTTTGTTCCATTCAATTTGTTTTCTTTGTCATTTTATTACTAAAGAGGGTATTCATGTATATTCCCAAATTCTAGATTCAATTAGAAGTTGGTCTAGATCGACCTCCCCATCAGATATTCATAGTTTGTTGGGTCTAACTGGGTATTACCGTAGGTTTGTGCATAGGTGTTCTTCCATAGATGCTCCCTTGACCCGTTTGACTTAGAAAAAGGTGAAATTTTAATGGTCATATGCATGTGATTAATGTTTTAGGGTGTTGAACACTAGGTTGACTTCAACTTTGATGTAGACATTTTTTGAGGGACTAAAGGGTTTTGTAGTATATTTTTATACTTTAGGGTTGTTTTAGGTTGTGTATTGATGTAGAATTGTCAGTAGTATCGTATTCTTTAAGAAAACTTAAGACTCATGACAAGAATACTCTCACTCATGATATTGAATTGGATCTTATGCTGTTTGCATTAAAATTATGAAGAAACTACTTATATGGGGTGCTTGTAGACGTCTTTGTTGGTCATAAAATTCTACGACATATGTTTGATCAAAAGGATTTGAATCTTCATCAGAGGAGGTAGCTTAAATTACTGAGGAATATGATATTATAGTTATGTATCATTTGAGTAAGGCCAATGTAGTGGCTAACGCCTTTAGCAGGTTATCCTTGGGTAGTCTGTCCCATGTTAAGAAGAATAGGAGATTTTTCTAGGGAGGTGCATAGGCTTGCTCACTTGGGAGTTAGATTGATAGATGTTGATGATGATGGTGGTAGGCTTATTCAAAATGCCTCTGAGTCATCTCTTATAGTTGAGGTAAAGATAAGGAATGATATTGATACATTGTTGGTTAAAATTAAGAGGACATTTTAAAATCATAAGCACCGATATTTATTGCTAGAGGGTGCGAGGTTGTATCTATCAGGGTCATCTTTGTTTCCCGACAGTTGGTGAGTTGAAAGATAGAGTTTTTTTAGAGGTTTATAGTTCCAGATATTGTGTTCTTCTTGGAGCTACTAAGATGTATAAAGATTTGAAGAAAGGGTATCTGTGGGAAGGTATGAAAAAGTACATAGACAATTTTGTGTCTATGTGTCCAAATTGTTAGCAGGTGAAGGTAGAGCACTAGAGTCCAACATGTAAAATATGATAGATTGAGATTCTGACATAGATGTGGGAGGTGAAAAATATATATTTCTTCATCGGTTTTCCATTAGTCCAAAAATATGATTCAATATGTGTTATATTATACCAAATGACTAAGTACGTTCACTTTTTATCAGTTAACACCAGTTATTTAGCCGATTAATATAATAAGATCTATTTGAGGGATATAGTACGTATCCATGGTATACCATTGACCATTATTTGATATTGGGGTACACAGTTTACATATAATTTTAGAGGTCATTTCAGAGAGGTTTGGGTTCACAGGTTCACTTGAGTATAACTTTTCATCCAGAGATAGACAGTATGGCCGAGAGGACATTCAAACATTAGAGGATATGCTGAGTTTATGTGAAATCAATTTCAATGGTGTTAGATTTAACACTTGCCTTTGATTGACTTTCATACGACAATAACTATAATTCTATCATTTAGATAGAACTATCTAAGGTTTTTATGATAGGAGATGTAGGTCTCCTATTGGTTGTTCCGAGACAGGTGAGGCAGCCATAGTTTGGAAAGACTTTATTCAAAAAGCTAGCGACAAAGTTCAGATTATTCGTGAATAATTGAGGGTATCTCAAAGCAGGAAAAAATCCTACAATGATTCATGGAGAAAAGAGTTGAATTTGAGGTAGGTGAGTAGGTATTCCTTAAAATATTACCTCATTTTTTCCAAAAATTCTCTGTGTTAGAAGGTCCTACGGGCCCTCTTATATACTGTAGGAATTCTTGAAGTGTCGTGTTACGAAAGAGTAGGACTAAATAATAACTTGTTTAGTTTTTTCTCCGGGAATTAAGGGGAATTTAGTGAACCGTTAATTGGGTTGATGGTCCGTCAACCCAACCTAAAGCCTGACAACTTCTATTTTAACCAAAAATTCATAAGAGCTTTTCAGATTTTTTCCCATTCAGTGAAGCTTTCATCCCACATCGTTTTAGCCTCGTTTTGGATTAAATATGAGTACAAAAAACCAATTTCTTTTATTTATTACTCACAAACTAAACAAATAACAAATTCTCCTAGGTTTTCTCTCATAATCTAAGCGTAGGTTTTTCATTAAGGAATTTGTGTTTAGCCTTTCTACTCAAGATTTATCAGTAGATTTTCTCCAATACAGGTATGTGAGATTTTAGCAAAGTTTCCTTCCAGACCTTGTGCCCAACTACCAGTATTTTTATTCATGGTCATGACTAGAGTTTTTATGGTGAATCCCATAAATTTTGTTCATGTCTTTAGATTTGTATAAGTTGTCAAAAAGTTGAAGTCTTAGTCCAGTTTATGAGTTTAAGTCCTTTATCTGGAGTCTATATTCATGGTCAGTCATGTTTTGGGAAAATTCCATTTCTCTAAGTTCATGGTTCATGATGTGTTCAGTTGTAGAGTTAGAGTTATGGTTATTTTATGTATTTTGGATTTTAGAGTCTACACCTAGTTATTAACTAAAATAAAGGTAAAACATTATTACTAGACAGTGATATGGTAGAGACAGTTAGTGCATGAGTTCCTGTGACCTTATTTGGTCAAGAAAGATAGTTATGTATATGTTAAGTTCTAGGTAAGTTTTGGGAGTAGTATTAGCACTGAGAGGATTTGTGCAATTATTCCTTATCCCCTACACTATGGTACCAAACACAAGTAAGTTCATGGCCCAAGGAGGAGTTTATAGATTAGGCATAGTGGATCCACTAGGAGTTATACATGGACCTTACTTTGGCAGGTTTTGGACCTCACCCAGCATATGTTGGACCTTGTATCCTACTGCACAAGGAATATCAATTATAGAACCTCCTAGGTTAGGTTTTTTTTAGTTAGGAAGTATGATTGGTCCTTTGTCAATTAGATTAGCAGAGATAGGAAAGACCGAGTTAATGATAATAGAACTAAAATTACACTTTTAATTTATTATTCTTTATTGTATATACTGTGCTTATTTTAGTCAGGAGATGGAGGTTGAGGTCGAGGTATGAGTTATGTGTTCATGTGGTGCATAGAAAGTTTCCTTATTTTTAATAGAGTGTGTTTAATAACTCCTCTCATGCTCAGTATATTCCAATGTACTGATCGTATATTTTCTTGTATTACATATATTTCACACATGAAGGTTCAGCCAACCTTTCGCACGCTTGCAGTTGACTTGCATTTACATTCTCGGTAGATTAAAGGAAATTAGTGAGTTCCCACTTGATTTATGGACTAGATGGAATATCTCTGTATATGTAGATTTAGAGCTCATATATTAGATCTAACAGTTACTGTTTTTCAGTTTTTTCTAGCTAAAGGAATCGTCATAGCTTATTTTTTTAGTACTTAGATTGTTATTGCCTTCACACATAGATGGTGTTAGAATTAGACATTAAGTTTTCATATTTGTTCATATTATCTTTTGATTGATGTGAAGTTCACCATTTAGTTATGATTTCACTTTATGCCATTTATTCCACTAAGACAGAGTGATAGAGCCATGCATGATCCAAGTGGTTCATCTAAGGTTACTGACGTGACTTAGTAGTTAAGATTGTCAGTTCTGCCTAGGGGTGACTCCGAGGAATTATAATAACCCATACTATGCCCTACATCACGAAAAGATGTAGAAGTGTAGCATGAATAGCAACTGGGCATCATAAGATAAAAATAATGTAAAAGTGAGTATTACTCGAGTACACAAGATAACAAGAATAGAAAAAGTAAAAAAGGAAGAGTCTTAGAAGCAATATAGTTGTAGGGTAAATCAAGCTACCTAATTAAGGGGAAATCTATAAAATGGCTTAATATAGGAACAAACTAACTAATACACTAACATTATTGTAAGGCTACACACCTAGCGACCAGAAGCACAAAGAAAAGTATAAATATGACTAAAGAAGAGGAATGACCATCTAACTAAACTGAACATAAGTACATGGGTAACAGATGTAAAGAAATTTATTTAGCTACACCACTAAAAAGAGGATATGATACGACGTGATGTAGACCTGGAGCTCTAGTGTGATAACTAATCGTGAGGAGGCTATAAAGTACTAACAAAAAAAGGTGTTGAAGTAAACTATACGAACAACGACAAGAAAACAAGGCAGTAAGGTAAGCACGTAAGATAGTAAATAAACCCTAACCTGCACCCTACCGTACCAATAGGACACTCAAATAAGCTAACCCGACATATAAAACATACAAGTATCCCATACTCACAGTAGGTACATCCAATAAACAAAGTACCCGATGTAACTTCCCCTATAACCCCAAAGGGTACAATATTATGCAAAATATGCAATGCAACGGGGTGCTAGAAAGTAAATTAAGTAAACCGAATGCACCCTCCCTGGGACGACCCCACGAAATAAAGAACACATAACAGATATCTCCATATACCATTACTACCCAGTATACCCATCCCTACTCTGTGCACATCCAATTAGAATGCCAAGGACCATGAGAGAATAGTTCCCACAAACATTAATATCATAATAGTGAAAATATTATTGTAGTTAGTGAATCATAAAGGCAAAGATTCCAAAACCTAATATCAACTCATATTATCACAATTGAAAATCCAAAGTACCATTAATTAAATTCTTATATTATCGATGAAAGTTTAGAAAAAAAGTTTCAGTTATGTGACCACAGTGCTCGAAAATCATAGAAAGTAGAAGTAAAGTTTAAAAATCATTTCAAGGGTGCTAGTTATATCTTAAGGAAATATATCCATACCACAGAGTGGTCATGGAAAGTGTACGTAAAAATAGGAAAACTTTTCCAAGTGTTAATCTGACAAAACCCAATTTGTTAATATATTATTAAGACATTTATTCTGATGTCGAGTGCTCACTCGTTCTAGGTAACTAATGCATACTTGAAAAAACATTAAAAAGAATAGAAAATCAACTAGCAAGTCCAGATCATTCGTCACAATCTAAATCTCAAAACTCTGTATAGCACAATTTTATCTCATAATACCCAAAGTATATTTTGAATAAGTCAATATACATCTCGAAGGCCCTGACTAGGGCATAAACTCTTTTATAAAGTGTAATAATGACCCTAACAGGTCAAGGATACACTACTCATTACCATGGACAGATCAAGTTATCCATATAAATTAATTGACAAGTAACAGTGTTCAAGAAGGAATTGCAGAAAGTGTGTTTGCAGTATCTTTGACTTACTCGGTAATGCATATAAAGAGAAATATAGAATTCCATACAGAGACAAACCCATGAAAAAACTTTCTCTTTTCTTAGTGCCTCCTAGGTAGGCTAAAATGGTAATATCGAGGTCCATGAACCAACAACATTCTCATCATGGTACTCAACAAGGCCCTATACCATCAAAAAGTCAATTAAGGCATTTCAAGGAGAGGATATGACAGAATAAACATCTATAGCTTGCAAAACCACCCATGGGGTGATAACTATCCAACTTACAAAGTTGAGGAAATATAACAAAGTAATGAAACGGAAGTAGCACTAGCAAGGGACACTAATCCTATCTCCTGATCCCTTATAATTGTTAGTCACATCATAAGTATCAAAATATGCATAGTCTAAGAGAATAGAAGTTTAAACCTGCCTAGAGGCTGACAAAGATATTCCAATAGGATTCCAAAATAAAAACTTCATAGAATAGCCCGAACAAGCTCGAAACTATCAAATTCATAACATATAAGTAAATACATGAAAAATGAGACCATGTTTCTATGAGAGATTTGTAATCGTATTTTGAGCAAAAAAGAGGCTCGTGGGCTCTACAACCTGAAAATAGGAACAAAAATGCTGACACGTAAGAGGTCAACACATGGTTCTAATTTGAGATTAACCTGATAGGAAACGAGTGATAAATCAATTCGTAAAGTGAAGAAACTCATATTATATTTATAAAGAAGCTCTACTAGAATAACACAAAAATTACCTGATAAAACAAAGAGGAAAAACACCAACAAGCTTGCCAAGACTCTTAACAATAAATAGCACTATAAAAAACAACTAAATAATCTCTGATAACTCATTAATGGAGGTTGGAGATTAGAAAAAATGACCTGATAAACATTAGAGTAGCCTCTACATATAGATCACATGGCTACTAGGCAACCCTTGGCTTCGGAGGGGGGGGAGGGGGTGACCAACCTACACCTACAACTCAAACATCTCAAAGAAGAGTTATTTTCTCTAGGAATAGGTTAGATGGATTACTAGATTTTATCACACGAGTAACTACCATGCGATACTGAAAAACTCAAGGAAACAACAAGAACAAGAATGAAAACCATGCTCTCCATGAATAGAAACTTCCACTCAACCAACACCTGAAGTGCCTAATGATAAAATAGGAAATAGAATAATGCATAATGGATTTTTTGTGAATTATGTGCCTCCGAATATGAGAATGGAAGGAAGTGTGTTCAAATTGGGCATGAATATCTAAATGAGCTGGAGAAGTAAGAGTGTAATACACGTATAGGATATGTAGTACGTGATATGTGATACCTATCTACTATCTAAAAATTTGTTAAACATATTTGAAAAGACATTGAGATACCTGATGTATACCTACATGATGAGGATACTTCATCCATAGGTTTGGTTCGATGAGAGATTATGAAAAAGGTACTAAATAGAGGTTCATAATCAATCAGGAATAGAATGGACATACGTGTAGTACTTTGAGTGCATAAATTTCATCATATTAAGGATAAATATGTTAAAAAGTTTAAAGAGAAGGATGAGGTTTAATTACAGATGCTCAAAACTAGGAATATGAAAAATAGAAGGAAACCTTCTCAACAAGTATTTGAATATAGGGATAAAAGATGAATGATAATGCTATCATAAGAATGGACAATCAAATGGAATGAAACAAAAAATATTGGTCCATCATATATCAAACAAAGTCTAATTGATAGGAGAAGAAAAATGCAAACATCATGACTCAAAATATGTATAGAGGATTGGAGGAACCATATAAAATGATCCAAGTCAACCCCAAGGGTCTTTACCCCGAATGTTGACGACAATTTGGACCATAAGAGGGATGGATATCCCTTCAATGTAGAAGTAACTAAGGTTGTTACTAAAGAAGAATAAATTTTATCTAATAGGTGTTTTAGGGACTATAGTAACAAAGAAAAAATCCCAAGCTACGTTGAGGAAGCGGGATCATAATGGTCTTACTGTTGTAATTATCCTATAATTGTGAATGGTAGAATATGGTTTTTCTAGAGAGGTGAAGTCTATTTATAAATATTAAAAGATCAAGAGCAATTTATACATTGTCTATTGGAATACTCAATAGGGTAAACATAAAGTCAATCTTACAGTTGTATATGGTTAGAACTCCCTATTCCAAAGAGAGGAACTGTGGAAACATTTATGAAGACTCTGAAGAATGATTCATAGATATTAGTTGATAGGCAACGACTTCAAGTATATCCTCACCTCAGATGATAGATTAGGAATTCCAGTGGTTCAAAGTAAAATGCAAGATTTTCAAGAATGCATTAATATAATTCAACTAACATCTCAAAAGGCTAAAGGGAGTCATATTTACCTTCTGAAATAAGAAATAGGTTGACCAAAGTAAAGAACCCTAAAATGTAAGATACTATTTTAACCGTACGATGTTTGTTCTTAAGCCCTAGCACTCAAAATTTCCACTTTATTTTAGGTGATAAAGTCCTGTGTAATTTGGGGGATGAATTGTTTAGGTGATACAATGTCATAATAAGCTTCTAACGCAAAGTTGAGTTCAAGGCCTTTCTTACCAGCATAATTTTTTTGTTACTTCATGCATGAGTCAAATTTAAATGATCATATCTCCTAATATCTAATGATTTAGGTGAACCATAACCTATTCATAGAAAGGTTATTATGTCTAGTTTTCAATACAATAAACTTCGTGTCATTCTATGTTTGGAGTAAATAGTTATGGGCATTTTACTAAAGTATGTACATTACTGAAAATGTTGCCAAGTGCCATCAGTTGAGGACCACAACTTGTGGTTTGAAGTAGTACGGATCGTGATCCTCACTTGTTCTTAAAAATAGAGCTTGAACAAAGGCTATGAATGTTCCATGTAACCTAAACCATGAACTGTACTATTGTATATCATGAGTCTTGAACTTAAATCGTGCTCTTGAAGATGTAAAAAACCAAGTTCTCTATAATTTTTGTATGAAGCTTCCACGAGCCGTAATGTTGATAAACACGACTTGTGAATGGGAATTCATGTCTTGGAACCTATTTTCCTGTAACACATTTCACTTCACGACTCAGTGAAGTGCATTTCACGAGCCATGAAGTGTCACTTCATGAGCCATGGAGTGCATCCGACAAGTTTTCCTATACATATTATGAAGGTTAGTTTGGGTAATTCCTTTTACTTTTTGGTTTAAAGACATGAAATATTGAATTCTAAACATGTCATTATAAATTTCCTAATATGTTAGTCCATTAATCTTTTGGCTATTTGATTAAAGAACGTGTTTTTCTTGAAACTTTCCCAAAGAGGCAAAACTAGGGTTTTCCACATATATTTCTCTGTAAAAGTTTAACTGATAATTTTTATCCCTCAAAGTTATTTTATTCAGGTATTTTTTGGCTTTCAAAAATGACTCCTTTAATCCTTGTGCCCCAAAACCCATTTCTAATAAGGTTTTGAAGATGTAGCAGAATTCTAGGGTTCTTGTTTAATTCTATAAATTATGATTCCTTGAAATGATGATTTACTTATTATTTTGAGTTATAATTATGAAGTATTCATGGTGATTATTTATGTATAAAAGTCTTCATGAATTATAATGTTTACGAAATTGAATGAAAACATATAAAGAATCTTTTAAGTAATAATAAAACATTATTTTCATGGTTTACCCTTAAAACTTGAATTGAGTATTAAAATGACATGATTACTTGAATTTTTACTTGATTTTGAGTATGAGAATGAAAAATTTATAAATTGACTATTTTTTGGATAATTAGCCTAAGTGAAGAGAATTAATGATTATATTGGTAAATGGATAAGATGATAGAAGAAGTTAATACAAAGTCTAATTTGGTTGAGTACTCAAAATTTGGATTAATTGAAAATTAGTCCAAATAGTTGGGGAAGGAATAGTAATTTCATTATAAAAAAACAACAGTGGATAATATTAAAAGATAAAGTTTAAATGAAAATATTTTATAGAAGGAGTATTAACATTGAGGGCGGATAGAGGCACTTATACCCATAAACTTGCATAGCCAGAGCAGGGCATTATTTTGTTACCACTTAGTTGTAACTTGTAGTAGTTGGATCCCTTAGAGAGAGTATCTCATCTTGTGGCAGTGTATGATATCCCCTACTCATGGTAATATATGGAATTCATCGTTTTATTCTTTGAGGTATGTCATTTACAAAAACTCCTGAAGAGAAACTACAATTTAATGTTTTTACAAAAAAAGAGAGAAAAAATGTTATTAAATAAGTCTTTATCTTTTGTTAAAATATGATGAGTTGAGATATAGTGACTAAGTTTACCTGAGATATGAACTTTTTAACTCTTTTTATTATAAACTTCTTAATTACTTATTTGAGCTAGTGCTGGAGTTGAGATTTACTGTCATGGATTGCGTAGTACTTATCATTATGTCATATAGCTTGTTTCATACCTACTCATGTATTCTATACATGTTTTGTGTTCTAATTCTACTCTTGGTACATGAATTTAAGCCCTAAGCAGATATTGACAACCATACAGACGTTCGAGGTTGACACTAATTGCATTCCTAGAATATTAGTAGATTGGTGAGTCCTTATAGCAGTTACGGAAAATCTATGGAGTTATTTTTCTTTTATCTACATCTTAGAATTTAGATTATTTATTTGTTATTTCATTTATTAAATACTAGCTAGTAAACTCTTATGCTAGCATTCCAACATTTAACTAGTAAAGGCTTTCAAAATTAGATTTTTGGTTTTGAGACTTGAGTTTATCTATTAATTATGAGAATATTTATTAATTATTGTGAGGTTTCCATTACATTTTTTATATTTTTGTTATTACTTTCGTATAGTGATGTGAGTAGAGCTTTTCATGGTAGAAGTGGTTCTTCAGTGGCTATTAGGGTAACTTAGCAGCTAAGGATGTCTGTCATGCCTAGGGGGTGAGCTCTAGGGTGTTTCAATCTTTATATCAGTGTGTTAGGTTCATATACTCCTAGGAGATGTATGAAATACAACGCTTGGTAAAATCTCTATTTAGGGTGTGACTATAGTACATCTATGATTATAAGGATACCGAATATTTAACAAAAGTCTCCTTGTATCGATGTTCTACTTCATGATTTGGAGTTTAAATTAGACATATTATCACTTGTGACTCTTGCTTTATGTGTTTCATATTGATTATGCCTCCATGATGTTCCACTTCTAGGAAGGGAATAGAAACCAGCAAAATCAGGCTCCACCAGGTCTAGGGACTTGCCCTCTACAGCCAACAAACATTACCACCACAAAGTTAGGCACCATGATAAACACTATACCTCAGAAAATAGTGACATAAGTGCAATAGCTAATCAAGTTCATATGGTTCAACAAATTTCTCTTGATGCTGGAGTTGAGAGGGTGAGCGAGTTCTTGAGGTTGAATGCTCCAAAGTTCCATGATTGAGGACTATTGAAGGATATAAAAAACTTTATTGAATTGGTTCATTAGAGTTGTGATTTTATTAGAGTTATTGATGTCATAGGGTGGACTTCACAACTTATCAGCTAAAGGATACTGATAGATTATTGTTTGATTAGTGGAGGATAATAGTGGAGTAGGAGTTGTTCCTCCATCTTTTGATGAGTCTGAGATTGCGTTTATAGGCTATTTGTTTTCTATATAGAAGAAACAAAATAGGGTTGGAGAATTTATGAATGTATGTATCTGTTGATATAGGGTTGGAGCATGGCTCCATGTATGTGTCTGATTACAACATGAATTTGATGAAGTTGTTGAGGTATGCACCTAAGGTTATTGTTGATATGCATGCTAGGATTGATATGTTGATGTCTAGCCTTTCTCTTTATTTGATCTAGGCTGGTAAAGAAATTATGCATAGTAGTGAGATTTTATATTGGTAGGCTGATGGCTCATCTTTAGTAGAATGGGTAGGATAAGTTTTATCTTAAAGTGATTTATTAGAGTAAGAGGGCTAGGAATGGTCATTCTAAATCTAGTCAGTCTAAGTATAGTGGGTTTAAACTATATAAATAGTAGTAGAATGGTAATGGATTAACCACTTATTCTCAGGGTTTTTGACCTCAAAAGATTAGCAGAGTAAGCCAGCTCATTTGAGTCAGCATAGTTATTCTAATATCTTTCCTAAGTATCGTAAGACTCATTGGATTAGTGTAGAGCTGTGTTTGATAGATTTTTTTTTGGATAGGTTTCTCACAGTCTTCTGGATTATCTTTCAAGGAGTTACTATTCTTGTGGGTTTTCAAGGAACAAATGAAGAGATAGTCCCAGTGTTCTTCAGGATTGTTCCAAACTACAAAATACTACCCAAGTAGAAGCTCCAGCAGCACATCTACCTCGGTAGGATGCTTCTACTTCTACCAGTAGAGGTCAGCATCAAAACCCTTTTATGTTTTGGGATCCCAACAAGATTACGAGTAGTCAGCTCATATGGTGATAGGTATGTTGAGAGTTCATGAGGTGAATGTATATGCATTAGGCCATGTACCTACTCTTTCTTTTGTAACCCTATATTTTCCTAGATAGTTTGGTATAGATTTTGGGGTATTATATGAGTCATCTCTATTGTTAAAACTGTTGGTGATCCTGTTTTAGATAAGATATTCTACCATAGTTATGCCTTTTATTTTTTTAGATGGTTTTCATATGTATTTTCATGAGTAAGATATGGTAGACTTTTATATTATTCTGGGCATTGATGTGCTCTATTCATGTCATTCTGTTGTTGACTGTAGGGCTCGAGTTGTGCATTTCCACCTTTCTAAAAGAATTTTCCTTGAGTGGGAGGGTAGTAGTGTTCTACCTAAGGGTAGGTTCATTTCCTATTGCAAGGATAGAAAACGATTTCTAACAAATGTCTTTATCATTTGATTTGAGTTTAGGACTCTAATTTTGAGACTCATGATATCTAGTATATCCCTATAGTTCGAGAGTTTCTTGATGGGTTTTCTATTGATTTTAATGGAGTCGTACTAGATAGAGAGATAGAATATGGTATAGATCTTGTTCCAAGAACTCAACCTATTTATGTTCCTCTCTATAGTATTGAACTAGTTGAACATAGAGAGTTAAAAGACTAATTATCTGATCTTTTAGACAAGTGTTTATCCGTCTAGTATGTATCATTAGAATGCTCCTGTCTAATTCATGCGTAATAAAAATGGTTCCCTCTATATGTGCATTGATTATTGTCAGTTAGAAAAAGTCACAATAAAGAAATAAGTATCCCATTATGAGAATTAATGACTCTTTTGATCAGCTGGAAGGGACTATACACTTTTCTAAGATTTACCTTTGTTTTTGTTATCATCAGCTTATTATCAGAGAGGCAAATATTCTGCAGATGGATTTTCATACTCATTATAGATATTTTGAGTTTGTGGACATGTTAACATGAATTTTAGAGTAAGTTGAATTTGTTTGACGAAAGGTGGAATATCAACAGAGTTTGGCTAAAGCTTTATCGTCAGACGACAGGTAGGTTTCCCGGGCTATAATCTGGGTATGTAACTTTAATAATGGTACTGAATAGCATCTTTGGGGTTGGTAGCTAGGTTGGATAGTTACCCCGTGCTTTTATTTCGTTCGTGGTTGTTGAG
>JBDJHY010107388.1:0-13724 GCA_039654485.1 Withania somnifera
CTAACTACAACAAGTATAACCAAAACATAAGAGAGATCCCACAAGATTTAAAAAATGAACAAGTTGAGGGATCATGCAAGATCTACTAAACTAACTGCAGTGAATATCAAAGAAATAGGTAAGTAAGTAAAAAAACACACAATGATGAATGCAAACCGTTAAGTACCCCATCCTATAGGTTAGTACAACAACAAACAATAATCATAAATAAGATATGCAATATGATAAAATGCAATGAAAAAAAAGTGAACTAGTACGCTCCTACTCCGACCCGAAAGTCAGTTAGGTAGGACCATATGTAACTCTGCAATCGGTATACCTCTACTCCCTCGTATACCCCTACTCCACTCATCCATAAGCCCAAATCAGCGGGGTCCATGGAAGGCTGTAACCCACGTAGAATAACCCCGTAATGTAAGTAGAACATATTTTAACATAAACCAAACTCAGGTGATATAAATAATAATACTATAATAACATAAGATGTATTTGGACCTCTAACAGGTCAATATTAGGACAAGTCTCAATGATCATGCCTAGCCACAACTGGGTCTAAATAAAAAATAAATACAACATCTAGTGCATGAAGACGATCAAGGCTAATAATAATTCAACACAACGATTTACTCTTAATCAACTCATTTTATCATCAAAACAGGTAAAACCTTTCAAAATACTCATTTAAGGCTTATAGTACTAAAAATGGGCTCATAAGGCCATAAACGGTTTCAAAACCAGTGATGTTAGGATCATGGAAAAAATAGTAGAAACCAATATATCAAAACCAGTTTTATGAGGATGATCTACTTAAACACAATGATATCACAATGAATCCTTTTTGCCCTGCCAAAGCACAGATTCTACAACAAGTAAAACCAACCAAGTCAAATATCTGGGACTAATAGATATTTCCAATAAAACCCACCCTCTATGTTCTAGAATCATGGCAGGACCACTTAGGGTCACAAGGTAACTATAATCGCTAATTTAATATGTGGAAGCCTAGAAATCCCAACCCAAGGATGTCTACCTACCACAATTACTACCTATATAAGCCCAATCTAAGATCATAAGAATAGCCTAACTGTCTTATGAAGACAAGCCTACAAGAAGATGTTGAAGATGTGCGAACTGCTTAAAATATCCAAAAATGCACAAACAAACTCCAACAATCACATAACTAGCAAAATAATAATCTATACATTACAAATCCAACAATATCCATAAAGCTATGAAAATAGTTGGGATCAAAATATAGGTAAAAATAGGCCTACATACCCATGAACTCAAAATCTCAAACAAAGGGTAAAATATGTTTCCCATATCGTAGGGAACTCATACCCAAAATTTGGAGTTAAGACGAGCAGGAAATAAGCTTTGATTGATGAGGTAAAGTAAAGAATACACATAGGGATTTTTAGGAGAAATTTTAAAGAAATTAAAGTGGAATCTTACCAATAGTTGGGTAATGATTGGAGAAATCAAGTTTTCAAAGTCATCCAATAGCTTATGAAAATACCCAAGTATCTTAATGGAGATTTTAGAGCTTTAGAAGAAGAGAAATTGGACATAATAGATGAAATCATTATCTTTTTTAGATATTTATAGATAATGAATGCAAACCTTCATGATTGAAAAGAGAAGTCTTGCGATCATGATCTAGGGGAAGTGGTACATCGCGTTCGGGTGCAACATACATCACGATCGTGGATGCGAACAGCTGGACACCACGTGAACAAATGGGAAATTTCTGCGATTGTGAAGAAGAATTAAAAAGGTGCTTCGTGATCACGCGTGGTCAAGTTGTGATCACGAAGGAGTCACATGAACTAAAAACAAAAAAAACTAGTAATAGAAACTAAGTTCAAAATAAGGCTCTTAATGCATTTGAGGTCTAATGAACCCAAACCAAATATTCTACCTACATAAAAATAATATTTTAGAATCAACAACGTGGATGAAATTCCGATCCGTACCATGCCAAAATAACCAAATTTCCCACCAAGTACTAAAATTGAGCCTCGTGGGTCTAAAACTCAAATGAAAAATACTACTAAGACAAACTCGTTATTTTAAAGCTGATGGTGCAGTCGGATTGTCAGTATCAGTTTCAGATCACAGAATGACCACCGAAGTTACACTTACGCAAAATAAAGCATATAAAACACATTAAATCACATGAAATCAAAATCCATGTTTCAGAGCTAACAGAACTTTCGCTATTCAGTTCTGAGTTTGTTTTTAAAAAACATTGACTAAATCCAATTATTTTAATATAAAAGGCTCTAAAGTAGGGAAACATGCATAATAACCAAATAAATGATCCGTGAACCAAACCACTAGTATCAACAAGTCATAAATAATTCAGGACAACTACTGGAAATCTATAGAATACAATAAAAGAAGAAAATATGAAAATGACCTGAATTTTCAGTACAGTTAAGTTGATAGGCTTACTAAGTCTAGGCATTTCATTACGGTTCATACTTCTTATAGTGTAGAGAAATTATCCTCTCTATATATATATATTAAGCAAGTGGTTAGATTGCATGGTATTCTAGTTTTCTTTATCTCAGACCATGGTACCTAGTTTACATCTTTATTTTGAAGAACTATTCAATGTGGTATGAGTACTGAGGTTTATCTTAGCACAAATTTTCACTTGATGACAAAATGGTCAGTCTAAAAGGACTATTTAGGTCCTAAAGGACATGTTACGTTCTTGTGTCCTTGATTTTAGTGGTTCTTAGGATCAAAACTTAGCATTGGTAGAGTTTTCTTATAACAAAAACTACCACTCTAGCATTCAGGTGGCTGCATTCGAGGCTTTATATGGTAGACAATGTCCTTTCACCAATTGGTTGGTTTGAGTCTAGGCTTCAGAGTAGATATCTGCTTAGGGATGCCTAGGAAATCAATTCAATATAGACTTGGGGCAACCTAGAGTCGAAAAAAGAGTTATTTAGGTCATCAACATTATCCTTTTAAGTAACATGAAAATGTGACTAAATTGGTCCTAGTTACTCTTCGGGGCGGAGTAGAAGAAGGGGGGATTCTCAAATACATAAGGATCCTAAATAGAACATGAAACCTAAGCTCTTAAGCAGCGGAAAAAGCCAAGGCACTGATCGTTTGCCTATTGAAGAATGAGTCGGCGACTTATAGACAGTGTCTTGGTTAAGAGAACCCACCGGAGCACTATACATATGCAAGGAAGGTAATTAAAAAAGAAATAAACTGGGTTCTTATTTCTTTTATCACTTAGGATCTGTGTGAGATGAAAGTCTCATGTGAGTATTACCCATGAAGGGCATGATGAGTTTTGTGTAAAGGGGAAATCTCATTCTTGATATATTTGCCCTTTTAAGATACTTAGTCCTATTGGTAGTATTGCATATAAGTTACTTTGCCTATGAATTTTGATGTTGTTCATCCAGTCTTCCATGTGTCTATGTTGAGATGGTACATAATCTATGAGTTGCATGCGCAATGTGTGATTTTGTTCAAGTAGCTAAGTCATTATCTATTATTGAGGAAATGATGCTTATTTTGGCTACAGACGTGAGGAAGTTGAGGTACAGAGAGATTCCTATTGTTAAGGTTTAGTGAAGGGATCATCTCGTGGATGAGGATACTTGGGAGATTGAGAGTGAGCTGATATTTCAGCTCCAGTAGCTGTTTATGGTTCAAAGTACTTCCTTTATCTTACTTTGGGGGATGAAAGTCCTTTTTTGTAGTGGATCTTGTAATGACTCTTACGATATTTTTGCGTTTTGAACTTTTTTTCATCTTACAGCTTTCCTATAGTGTCCTAAGTCATTTATGACATATCAAGATCGTTGGTCCAATTCCCAGGTTGTTTACTTGGTTCGTCCATTTGAAGAGAAGACATCGGGCCATATCTACTAATATCGCTGACTTCAGTCAACTTTCTATGAAAAAGAACTTGAAATTGAATTTTGATAATTTTTTATCTATATTGCATGGACTTTGGTCTATATAAACTCTTAGTTTGTTTCTGGAGACGTTAGTTGTTATTTTATCTTATTTTGTCATTTTTAGGATTATTGGAGTTAAAAAGTTTGACTTCAGTTTATTTTTTGTGATGGGAGCCTTGGATTGAAAATCCAATAATGCCATCAGCTCTAGAATATAGAGTTTGGGTTAGGTGATCTGTTCATTAGGTCCTTGGTCTAACTTGTCTCATTTTGGGTACTCAACTAGAATGTTGGTAATTTTTGCCTAAAGTTGAATATAGGCAACATTCCATCGAAACAATTTCAGATTGAAACTTCATTTATGACATTGAGTCTGGAATATCATTTTCATGCAAGTAGCATATTTATTATATGTTCATCGGGTCCCGAATGCATTCCAGTACCTTGTTTGAGTTGTCTTTTTCGGTGCATCAGTTGCTGTTACACTGCCAGATCCATCATCACAATCACGAATGAGGTCAAAACAATTCTGATGAGAAATTTCCTTTTCTTACGTGACCCTGACTTGTATTTCATGCGATCACAACGAGTCTCTTTTCCCATCTTCACGATCTCGACCCTTACCCACATGATCACGATGAACAACCCTCCAATAGGTATATATACCCAAGAAACTCAAAATTCAACCTATTGTTCAACCATTCACTTCCAAAAACTCAAAATACTCCATTGCTAATTCTTGGATTTTTGCATGTGATATTGGGTGAAGATGGAAATGACATTTCTTCGATTTTCTTCAATTATTAGTAAGTTTCCCTTAAGATTTCATCCAAAATTGCCAAATTTCACAAGTTTGTTCTTTAATTTAATTCATTGATTTTAGCTCTTTCCTTGCTTGTCTTACCTCAAAATTTTGGGTATGAGTTCCTTGCAACGTGGAGAACATTTTGATGCCTTTTATTTAGAGTTTTACATTCGCATGCCCATAGGAATGTTTTGACTTAAGAATGTGACTCCGTCTATAATTATAGCTTTATGTGTATCATATGTCTTGCATTAGTGCCTAAATTATTAGTCTGCTACTTTTTTCATTGTTTGGGTTCGTTTGTGCATTTTGAAGCTGTCTGGGCTACTTTATTTAAGTGTGTGAGGCTTATCTTCAAATGTTAGATAGGTTGTGGCTTACTGGTGTATGATTGGATTTATATCTAAAATATTATATTAATTAGATATCCTTGAGATTGGTTTTTAGGTTTGGTACCCCTGACCCTGTCTACTTTTTTAGTCTGCTTCTAAGTTATGCTTTGGTGTTGTACTTGCAATTATAGATTACCCTATGACCCTGTGTTGTTGTCATTGACTTTAGAACATAAAATGTGGGATTTTGAGAATGTCCGTGAGTACCAGACATCGACTAGATGGTTTTAGATTATTGTACTGTGTAGGACTGGTAGGACTTGTTTGAGCTATAGTAAGTGTGGTTCACAACATTTTTAGGAAAACTAGTTTTATGAATTGGTGTCTACTGTTTTATGGACAAGATCCCAAGTCATGATTTTTGAGACCTTGCAATGCCTTGTGGGCCCTTTATTGGTATTATGAGATTAAAATGAGAGTTAATTGGTGATTTTACCAATTTTTTATGACAAACGGCTATGTAAAGATGTAACCCTTATTTTGACTACTAGACTTTGTGGAGGCCAAGCACTAGATATTGATAATTTATACAAGGTTTAGACTCGGTGATAGCCGAGCCACGATATTGAGATTATATTGATTTAGACCAGTGAAGGGAGGGCACTTATTCAGACATTGACATTTTGAGATAGACCTTACAAGTCTGATTATAGTTATGAGTTATTGAGATAGTATGCAGTGATCACCTCCATGGACCTTGCTGATATGGGATAGTACGTCAATGGAGGAGGAATATACGGAGGAGTAGAACTATATAGGGGAGGCTCTTCCATGGTTCCTGCCTTCTGGACCTACAAGTACCAGAGAAGGAACATATATATTTTTACTAGCGTTATATTATATAATTTTGCATATTCTATCCTTTAGTACTGTTTGCTGGTTGTACTCTCCTATTGTCTCGGCTTGAGGGTTTGTATTCATTTATTTGTCTCTGTCAGTTGTATGCGAGGCCGTCGGGATTTTTCTTTGCTTTTAGTTTTCTGATTAATGTTACTTGTGGTTATCTATCAGAATCCTTTTATTCTTTTTATTTTTCCTCTACTTATTTCTAGTTATCTCTTCTTTCCCTTTCTCATTATTTAAAGTTACTAATATACTGCCATATCTATCAATTATTATATTTTTTTTGGTAGTTGAGCATGGATTCAAGTACTTTCTTCTCCTTATTTTGCTGAGTTCTTAATATTTATTAGTTAGCTATTAGGGATAATTACCTATTTATCCCGTTAGTTAGCTTCTATGTATTTTCTCTACTTGTATGGCTTCTATGACCTATTCTTCATTATCTGTCTATTTACTACTTTTATTTCTAATGTGGTCCTAGTTGGACGATGATACCTACTGGGTACCCAATTGCTTCTACTATTTGGTACTCATACCACACTTATGTATCTTAATGATGCAGATTTGAGTATGGGTGGTCACCGTTGATTCCTAGTTTGTGCAGATTTTCTTGATCTGAGGTTGATGATGGCTTCTGAAATCTAGAAATTGCCTTTACCTTTCTTTATTTCTCTATTCTGTTTTGTACTTTGGGGATAAATGCTTTATTATTATCAGACTTGTATTACTTTGAAAGTCTTTGATAGTGGCTTACATACTAGATATCTGTTTTGGAATTTTATTTTATCATTTTAGACTTCCGTTTGTTCCTTTCCCTTTTACATTTATGCTCTATCTTCCACTTTATTTATTTTCTAGCTTTTTGTAATTATTGGGTAGTTTACCCACGGTGGGTTGTAGGGGCCCTCATGATCCGAGAAATTAGGTCATGACGTATTAGTGTTATATATTGTGTTATTTTGTTATTTTTTTTATGTTTTGTATATGATTGATTTTTTTTGGTTTTAGAGTCCTAATAAATTTTCATTTTTTACAACCAACAAACTCTTATTAATGTATAAATAGTTTCAAAGAGTTAAATCATGCGATCACATCATTCACAAATCAACTAGGTAAATCAGAGTTCCAAATAACTATATGTAGTAAAGAAATAGAAAATTTATCTAAACTGTGATCATATTCCAAGTTCTACAAATATGTACCATGTATATCTCTACAAACATACTCATAAGTTTCAAAATTTCATCACAATTAGTCCCTATCTTCCATGAAACAATATTTCTCTTTGATAGCATATCCACCACACTTTTTGTATATGCTAATATTTACACTTATGACCATTTTTTTTCCAAATATTTTTCCATCACCTTCCATATTGATATTGCTTCAGTAGTTATGACCTTTACAACATATAGAATTGGGGTACCAGAGGCTTGCATCAGGTTTTCAAAGCTATCCATAGTCGCCACTCTGATGCTTGCACTCTTCTATCCTTTTTGTAAACTAGAATATGAAAATATAAACACACCATCTTGTGCCACAACAATATTTATATCACTAGTTCCAACAAGTATATGGGCAGAGGAGGAAATATAGAGCAAATTATTTTCATACTCATGAAAATTAAAAAGTGTCCTATTTAAAATTTCAACGGGATCTTAATTTTCTTGATTAAATTTTTTGGACTAGCCTTCCATATTTTCCAAATGATAGATATACTGGAATTTACAAGCTCAATATAATCAGGATTTTTTTTATCTTTTATAAAAATTCATTACACAATCTAGTAGAATTTCATATTATTTTCTAGGTTAGGCTAGTTAATGGAACACTACTTTCAAACTAGTACCGCAGTAGGTTATCAAAAGACCGTGTGATTAATGATTTTTCTTTATAAAACATACCCCTCACAAACTTTGTAAAAGTGTTCTATCATTTTAGAAATAACTTGATTTACTGGAACTACATTTAAAAAGTGTAATGACCCTTTTGGTCATTTTAGTTTTTATATGATTTTATTACATCTTAAAGATTTTCTATAGTAGTCACAAGTCATTTATGACTTTCTGAGACCTGTAATTCGGTGCCCAGGCTATTAATTTGGGTTTTATAGATGTTTCTCTATTTTAGAGCTGTAACTTTTGAAATCGTTAACTTTAGCGAACATTTTTAACAAATGAGCTTTGAGTTAACTTTTGATAGTTTTGTTAGCTCTAAAATATGGATTTTTGTCTAGTTAAACTCTTGGTTTGGGTACAAGATCTTTTAGTAGGATCTTATTTTTGTTAGTAGGCTTGGAGTTGGAAATTTGACCTCGGTCAATTTTTGTGAATCGGAACATCAGTTCAGAGATATGACTACCCCATAGCTATGGCATATTGAGTTCGGATTAGGTAGGCTATTATTTGGGTCCCAAGTAAGCCAGACTCATTTTTAGTACTTGATTGGAATGGTGGTACTTTTATATTAGAGTTGACTTGGTTAATATTTCATCGAAACAATCTTGGACCAGAATTATGTCTACACCGTTGAGTTCAAAATGTCTTTTTCAAATTTATTTTTGTGTTCATCAAGTTCAAAACTCATTTTGTGGTCCGTTCGAAGATTTTCCAACTTGTTTATAAATGCATCTTCTGCTGCTGTCTGGTGCAGACGCACCTACAATGCTTGAATCTCACTTGCAAGGTTGCAGGTCGCACCTTCCATGAGGCCCTAAGCTGGGCAGCCTTCGCTCTTGTGATCTAAAGCTATCATTTTTGATCTTGCACCTATAAGATTTTTATCCACATGAGTGGAGTTGAGGGGGGGGGGGATTTTGGAGGGTTGTACCTGTGACCTCTTGTTTACAGTGGCAATGTCACACCTGCTATCCCTTTTCATGATGTACTATGGTCGCTGACACTATAATATACTTTCTATTCTTGAGAAATTCATCTTTGAATCCCTATATCCTTCACTCTAAATTGATATATTACCATTTATTTTTTCATGGATTTTTTCTGGAAAATATTGGGGATTGATTATAATTATTTTTTTCCATTGATTATCGGGAAGTTTCTTCTCTAAATTTCAAATTCTTATCAACTTCATTCTTCTCTTTTTGGATGGTTTGAAGATTATTTTTGACTTGGTTTAATCTCATATTTTGTGGTATTTGTTCCCCGTATTGAAAGGAATCCATTGATATATTTTTTGATAGTTTTAGACTAAGAGTTCTATGAGCCTATTTAGTCATAGATTTTTGACCCAACTATAATTGTTGAAATATGAGTATCATTTTCTTCCTTTTGATGTGTAGATCACTACTTTGATAGTTGTGTGTTCATTTGAACTTGTTCAGAGTAGTTTAAGCTAAGACTAAGTATTTGTAGAGCTTTTTCGTTGGAAAATAGGTTGGCTAAGGTTTACTGATCTTTGAATTGATATATATTAGATATAATTGTATTATTTAGCATATCTTTGGATTGGGTTTCATTGGTTGTACCGTTTACTCTTTTCCACTTCTATCAGTTCGATTCTTTTTTTCTCTACTTTGATATTCATGATAGGTCAGAGATTAACTACCATGGCCCTAAGATGGCCTTGTATTAAGTTTTGAACTTAGTATAGAAGGTCTTTGGAAACGAACGTGTGACAGGTCAGAGATTGACTACTGTGGCCCTAAGATGGACTTATATTAAGTTTTGAACTTAGTATAGAAGGTCTTTGGAAATGAACGTGAGTCTCGGGGATTAATGATTTATTATTAGCTACAGTAGATCTTATTTGAGCCTATACAGGGCAGATAGGATGGTTATGGATATGTTGATTGTGGTTGTGCACAACATTATCATTAAAAATAGTTTTTATGCATTGATTTCTACTGTTTTAGCAGTGAGAGAAAAATATCATTGATTATTGAAAACTTGCATGGCCTTGAGGGACCATTTTCAATATTATATGACTAAAATAAACATAAAATGGTGATATTATTTTGATATAAATGGTTAAAGATGGTATTTTCTACAGTTTTTGAATTGATACTATGCTTGGCTAGGCTTGAGTGATAAAAATTAAGCTTTCTATTGATTTTAGACCTAACTAAGACTGGGCACTGACATTGAGTTTTTATACTAATGAGATAGACCTAAAATGGGTTCGATCATAGTTCTTAGATTTACGAGTTAACATGTGGTCGGGGACCTCTATGGACTTTCCATTCTGGGATATAGGCATTGGAGGAGGGATATACGATGGAGTAAAGTTATATGGGCAGAGCCTTCTATGGGTACCACCTACTGAGCCTATAGGTACCGTAGAAGTATACATATGTTTACTAGCATTATTTCAGATCATTTTGCATGGGTCCACCTTGTTTAATATTTTTTGGTTTTACTCTTTAGCATTATGGGAGGGTGGTAAGTTTTTTTCACTTATTTGTATCCCTCAGTTTGTGGGCACTTATTGGGACATTAGTTTATCACTTATACTTGCTTCTCCTTTAAGTATTTATTACTTCTACCCATTTCATTCTTTCTTTATTACTTAGTTATGCTATTTGGTTTTTTATTTTCTTGTCGTCCATCCTATTATTGTGGTTATTGGTATATCTCCCTATCTGCACTTCTCTTTTATCTATTAATTGAGTATGTACTCAGGTATGTCTCTACTTCTTTATCTGAGTTCTTCTATGATAATATCTTTCTTATGTTCCTGCTTATTTGTTTCATGATATATTTATCAAGACTTTCTTATTATTTTTTCTTTATTTATTTGACTTTGCAGCCCATTATTTCCTTATTTGTCTATTTACTTCGTTTAACTTTTATATGTTCCCAGTTGGCCTATGATTGCTACTGGGTAGTTGCTTTTGCTATAGGTACTCATAGTACACTGTTGCATTTTTCTTAGTGCATATCTTAATACATATGCTCATTCGATTTGAGGAACCAAAAAGGTAGGAGCGAGCTCTTCCTGATCGAATCCGGTTCATCTTTTTTATATTTATTTTTTATTACTCATGTATGTTTTAGCATATTAGGTACGTCCCTTTCTTTGTGATATTTCTATGT
This sequence comes from Withania somnifera, assembly GCA_039654485.1. Taxonomy (NCBI): domain Eukaryota; kingdom Viridiplantae; phylum Streptophyta; class Magnoliopsida; order Solanales; family Solanaceae; genus Withania; species Withania somnifera. The sequence continues at coordinate 11,030 of JBDJHY010107388.1, forward strand.
ATTTGATTGCTTAGAGGCTAATGTACTATGATACCAGCTTATGGATTGGTTTGTTTATACTTAAATTTTTTTTCTCTTTGACTTTTGTATTCTTTCCTTATCTCAAATCTTTTTATTATTGTTGCTTGTATGATGGACCATTACTCATCATTCTAGAATATGGGTTTGTTTTCTATAGGTGGGGATTGTAGGTGCCTTCGTGACGTGAGAAATTGAGTTGTGATGATTTGGTGTCTAAGCTTATGTTTTTGGGTATAATCTTTATGTGATCCAATATCTAGTAAAGTTCCACATATCGATATAGAGACGTTCATATCCTATATTTGGAAGGCTACAGAGGCATCCTTAGGAAAGTCACTCTCATTCGCTTATATATCGAGTATTGGTCCTAGATTGTCTCTTTAAATATCATTAGTTCATATTAAATTTTTCATAGATGGTATGTACGAGGTATTCCGTAGAAGAGTAGAGTGAGCCTTCTACCCAAAAGATAGGGATCCAACTAAGGGCTGGGATAGAGGCAAACCCAAGGTCTAGGACATGCCTGTACTATAGGACTTCCTAGATCTACATCATATTTTACAGTTACAGATATGGAGCTTGGGATAGTGTCGATTCAGTAGAAGATAATGTTTCCACCTCAGTAAACCATGGACCAAAGGACAATTCAGGTTTTACTCGAGCCAGTATCAATATCAGTACCAGTTCTTACACTGGATATCTAAAGTGTTTTGCTTCAGTTTCTGGGTGTGATTGGTGGTGGTATTTAGATGGGCCACTGGTGTCCTCTTAGGTAGAAACCTTTGATTATTATGGTTCAGGGTACAACCTGTTACTATGTCTTTCCTTACTCAGGTTTTGTTGGTTCCAATAGTTGCTTGGCCCTTACCCTATGCTTACTTATGTCAAAGGCGTATCAAAAGTAGTTGAGTATATTCTTGAGATTAGAGCCACTGAGGTTTTCTGGTGCACATAGGGAAAATACTTATGATTTTATTATTGGTTTTAAGTAGAGGTTGTATAGCCTCGGTATAGTGGAGACATACGAATTTGACTATACAGTGTTTCAGATAAGTGAGGTATCTAAGAATTAGTAGAGGTACCATATTACTTGAAGACCAACCCAATCCCCTCTGATGACTTGGAGCTTACTCTATGTTACTTTGATACCTAAGTATGTGTCCCATACTGATAGATATCATATGATTCAGGAGTTTACTCATCTACAATGGGGATCTATGTCTACTTCTGAGTATGAGGTGTGTTTTCACTTGTTATTTTATATATAGGGCTATGCTGGTACTTATGAGTCAGAGAGGATCCATCATTTTTTTTTGGGTATGAGACCTATGCTTAGTGGTACCACCAAGATTCTTATATCTAGTGGAAAGTCCTTTAAAGATATTTTAGAATATTCCCTCACTATGGAGAGCTTCCATCTTAAAAACTATGGGGGTATCGATAAGAGGACACACCACCAGGGTAGCTTTAGTGGTAGATTTTTTGTTCTTAAGGTAGGGGCCCTCTTCATAATAAGAATCAAGGTTAGTATCGACGACCATTTCAGGATTCTCTTGAAATTTTAGATGAGGGTGTACAGAGTTATGGTTATTGTGGTCATACTTCTAAGGGTGTTGTATCTGGGGAATCATGCCATGGTGGACATGTTGGAACACCTAGTTTGTCTCGCTAGTGTAGGACATCAGGGCCATATTATGAGTGTGGGTTTGTTGGTCACATTGCTAGAGATTGACAGGGTGCTATTCAGCCAATAGTTCAGTCAGCTTAGTGTATTCGGGTAGTGACACCATCAGCTAGAGCTAGTGGTGTTGAAGGTAAAGGTGTTTCTTAGTATTTAGTGGTCTAGATGGTGGTCGATCAAGTGGTGGTCGTCAGCAATTCTATGTAGTACCTAGTAGATCAGAGGTAGAGGCCTCAGTTGTTATGATTGTAGGTGCGGTTTTTGTTTGTTGTTTTTCAGCCTCAACTTTGTTTGATCTAGGATCTTAAATGATCTTATGCATCTATATATTTTTCTCCTTGTTTGGGTTTGGCTAGTGAGAAGTTGCTGTGCCATTATCTTTTTCTACCATAATTGGTGATTCTTTTGTTGTAGATCGAGTTGTGAGATCCTATTTGGTAGTTATTGGAGAATTTGAGACTTAGAATAACTTAAATTTTATCATATCTTCTTGATTTTGATGTGATAATGGGCATGGACCCGTTATCCCCTCACTATGGGATCCTGGACTGTTATGAAAAGATCGCTACCTTAGTCATGCTCGGTGCATCCTCGATTGCGTGGCCGACTTCCTTAGGCACCATACGGGGTCGTTTCTTGAATTCAAGCTAGTCAATTATTTTCATGTGGTTTTCTGGCTTATTTTGCTGATGTTCCATATGTTAGTATCAATACTTCATCTCCCGAGTCGGTTTCAGTGGTCAGTGAGTTTGTTAATTTGTTCCTAACCAACCTACCTGACCTACCACCTTTGTGAGATATTGATTTTGCTTTTGTGTTAGAGCCAAACACCATGTCCATTTCCATTTTTCCTTATTTTATGGCTCCATTTACATTGAGAGAGCCTAATATTCTAATCTTAGGCGTATTTATACACCTAAGAGTAAGTATGTATACACCTTTTAGCTTAGTTTTGAAGATAACTTGGTGTGTATATAAGCTGTGATGTTAATA
>JBDJHY010107497.1:0-13724 GCA_039654485.1 Withania somnifera
ATGGAAGCTAGCTACTCAAGTAGGGATCAAGCAACAATTAGAACATTTATTGCTAGCTAATCACAAAACAAGATTTCAGGCAATGAAGTAAAACGTACCCAGAATTCATGCAAAAGTATATGTGAATAATAACAACAATAATCAGAAGTCAAAAGAAGACAGGAGGATAACATAGATGTATATTGGTAACCTCAAGTACAATAGGAAAAATGGACAACAAAATACCACACACAATAATCCATATAAGTAATAAATTTCAAATGTAATACTACAGTAACTAAGTGGTAAAGCAATAAAATAATAAATAAATTAAATGCAGAATTCACGCTCACCGTAGGCCTTACATCTCAGTCAGGTACACTGAAGAAGACAAGTACAGAAAAGTAAATACGCTCGTATAAAGTAACCAATCCTGTGTACGTTTCTCATCCAGTACCCGAAGGTCCAGCAAGAAGAATTCATGGAAGGCTTCCCTAAATATTCCCTGTATATCCTTACTCTGTCCTATACCTCCTACATTGCGTAGCCCTGAGGCTAGGGCCATAGAGGTATTCCAACAAGTAAAATCTCTTATGTCATCGTAATCTAACATCCCAAATCACAGTGCCTCAAGGGTCTCAAAGTCTGGCATCCAATGCCTCATAAAGATGATATATCGAGCCTTTCTCGGCAAGTTATTGCATACAATGCCTCAATATAATGGTATCACCAATATCCTCAATAGGTTAAGTATCATCAAGTCTCCACAAACAGTAAGTATGAAAAGTGTCAAAAAAGTTGTACTCACTGTCGTACGACGACAGACTCAAGTACCAGCAACTATACTCACTATCGAACAAAATCAATCTCAAGTCCCAACATTAATTAGTCAATTGATATTTCTCGGTGCTAGGGTAGAAAGTCTATGCTAAAAAAAGTTGAAATAGTATTATCGAATGCTTTGACACAACATCGAGTTTGAATTAGTTAAAAGGTCATTACCTATATTATTATTAGAATATTCCAATTTATTAATTTACATCATTCTCCGTCGTTATTACTAAAATCAATCTCTAGCCTCCTTGGCTCAACAATCATATGGTGATATTGGCCGAGCCCCAATGCTCTCTTATCAGAGCCAAAGGTCCAATCCTAAAAAAGTATGCCTAAACAAGTATCAACGACCGAGCCACAATGCACTCAACATTTATGCCTGAACAAGTATCAATGGTCAAATCCTAAGTCAAAGGCACCATATAAATTTGAATGATGAAGTATATATCAAATGAGGAAACGGATGAAAGAACGACTCAAGGTTACTACAAAAACCTAGCAACCCAACCCGCGGATGCTACTTAGTATAATTATTAAAGCTATAGCCCAGAGATAACCCCATAAAGCTTACCAGTCGTTCGATGATAAAGCGTTGTAAGCTCATAAATTTTGCTCCGAATGATATCAAATGAACTTTGATTGCTTTGAAACATGAGAAATAATATTCCATATGTCAATGCGATTCAGTGGTCTTAATTATGCTAAGTTTTGGATTGGGCCTAAAATCTATCCTGAAATGGGCATACGGGGCCTACTCGTCGGAACTAAAAATAAACTTCACCATGGGGTTTCCAATGTTACAAGGAACCCATGCCCCAAAATTGAGCACAATTCGAGTGCAGGAAGGCTATCAAAACAAACCGGATATATTTGGTTAAGAAAAAGCAAAGATTCAACGGATTTTAGCGGAGTAATTCAATAGAGGATCAATAATTATGGGATAGAATAATACAAGGAAAAAGAATTACTATATTCAACTCGAATGTAACCAAAATTCATGAGTTTTTCTTAGTTGGTCAACAATGGATAAACCCAAAAACAATGAAATCATTAAAGAAGAAGACTTACCGATAGTGGGGAAGGATGAGAAAAATCTTTGGGGGACTTTTGCTACAACCCTTGCAAAGTTTTACATAGAGTTTTCCATATGAATTGAGAAACAAGATAAAGAAATAATTATTTAAAAGGAATAAACCGAAGGTGTGCAATTATTTATAATCTCAGCAATTTTGCAAGGGCAAAAGTGGGGGTCGCCTGGGCGGGTTCGCTGGAGAGACCCTGTGCCTCTTGGACTTCCCTCGATGGGGCATGTACTAGATCTTTTATGGAGATTCCTTGATCTCAAGGGCAACTACACATGTACGATCTCCCATTTATAGGGGCGGTCTGTGCCTACAACTACACAATATCTAAATTTAAGAACTTTGGGTGGTCTAGATGAGCCTTCTGAGTCTAATTTCAATAAACCAAATATGTAAACAGCATGGAAATGACATTTTGGGTCTAATGGAATTTTCTAAATGATGATCCAGGGTTGTTTAAGAAAATGACCCCTAAAACCAAGAATAGCCGAAAACACACTACTCCACCAAGGTACTCAAAATTTCACCAAGGACTCCAAAAGAAACACTTTGACCCTTACTAGCCTAAATTAACCATTCCAGAGCTGATGAAAGTGCCTAAATACCATTTCGACACTTTGAACACTAAAATACCTCCCAAGCTCCCAATTAAGCCTTAAACTTAACTAAAATCCACAAATAAGCATAAAATGCAAACGAAAAGTTTGAAATACGAACTTAAGATCAATCTTGACCTTTTTTTTCATTTCAAAGATAACGGAAATATCAAATTTAATTTCAAGCTCGTCTTGAAGGAAATTTGACTTTGGTCAATTAATACTTAGTTTTAGGATCTAAAATAGACGACTTGATATGTTTCTCAACTATGCCATCAGGGAATTGTACTACCGATCTCAGCAAGTCATTAAATGACTTAAAGAAACTACTAAAAATAAAAAAAAAAACATATTTCTCATAAATGACCATAAGGGTCATTATAGCCCTCTATAAAGGAGGGGGTATCATCACCACTTGCTCCTGACTACATATGGACCATCTGCAGATAAATAGACCCAAGATGAGTAACCAAGAAACTAGTGGAAACCTCGCATGAAGTGCCAACAAAAACATCCCTTTAAAAAATACCTATAGCCTCCCAAAGATACAATACAGACGTCTATGTACTGATCTATAGGACTCTACCAGACGCCTGCTCTACAGTTGGAGACACTCATGAACCTAGAGCTCCGATACCACTCTATCATGACCTAAAAATTGAGTTATGATGGCGCTTGTATCCCAGTTATAGAAAATTATAACCTTGGCCTTGTTCGTAATGCGATGGTCCAGTATCAAGAACTAAAAGAAAAAAAAAGAGGTGAGAAAAAGGAACATAAATAGAACACAAACATATACAATCGAAAATAACCCCGCTGAGCCTAGTATATTGGTTGTAGAGCATCTATATACACAGAAGTACGAAATATAGGCCACAATGGGGAAAAGCTAGAAAATAGCTATCAAGGATCCAACTAGGACAACTCTAATGATGAAAGGAAAACTGGCCAGCAAGGATGCACACTGCTCACTGAAATCTCATGGAACAGCACCAACTACTTTGCATGACCGCGTCTGCTTTTTTAACTTATACTATAATCTACACCGCAAAGAAGTGTAGCATGAGTACCAAAGAAACAGGTAACTATTAGGCACTATAGGTTGACCGGTCAAAAGTAAGTACAAGTAAGGTAGAGAAATATTTAAAACAACTAGAGCAGTGGCACATAATGTACAATAGGATAGGGGTACTGAGGTAATAACTAGGAAGTACAGTGAAGCTCAACAATCAAGATATGACATACAGACCCTAGAAAATAAGTAAATCATGACCAAATGTGATACGTACATGAAGTTCTGACATAACCAACACAGGGAAGGATAATTAAGCTAATACAACTACCAGCAAGCCAAGCTAACAACAAGTGTACCTACTAGGGACAGACAAGAACAAGCAAGTCTACTAGTAAACAAATCCCACCGGTATCCCAAACTATTGGTGTCTACACCCCGACAACCAAGTAAAACAAGTGGGGTAATTCTCCTCCTCACATAAGTCCTTAAAAGTGCAAGTCAACACATACACTGAAAAACAAAAGGGTGTTAAAAAGTAAATAGTGCAATGTTGAAAAATAAGTAGTTCCCACACGCACCCTACCCGATTCATAATCTCGCAAGGGAGGTCAATAGTATCTTTATGCTCCTTCCCATTCATAATCTGGCAGTGGAGGTAAATAGTATCTATACCCTTCCTCCCCGGTTCATAATCATGCAGCGAAGGGCAATAGTACCGATATGCTTCCTCCATGATTCATAATCTCACAGCAGTCAATAGGAAAACTAGTTTGAAGTAGCTAACTAGAATCCATAGAATGGTTTCCAAGACCTAGTCACACAGTATATCCTCTCCTATCCCAACTATGGTCCCAAGCCACGAGTAACTACACCAAAGATGCAACAACTGCCTAGAGGGCTCCCGCTAAGGGCCAAGCACACACCCATCCAGGGGAAACATGGAGATATCATAGTTTAGTACAACACAATGCACTCCCAAGATCGCACCGGGATAGGGCACAATATCATCACACAAGGTTGCTAACTGCCTGCAAGCAATATCATCACATAAGGCTACTAAGTATGTAGCAAGGCAATGTCATTACATAGATGCTGCTAACTACACAGTAAAGCCTCATTCATCTATCTATGGCCCAAAAGGGTCCATACATGCCCTTAACATACACAACATCTCAGGTAGAACATAGAATAATTAGCCTACCTAGATCAGTTATAAAGCCACCAACCTAAATCAAGGGATCGCTACAAAGATCTAATCAGTAGCATAATCCCCTCCCAACTTATCTACATTCAAGAGTCATCATATACCAATATAAATCATTTGCTATACACCTCCCCAACAATACTATGTTCTAGAATCGGTGTTGAACACACAAGCAGGGTAAGTAACCAAACAATGAGCCAACTAAGTAGGTCATAAGCCAAAAGAATAAACATATTGTGGCCCGACTAATAATCCCAACCTCAAGTTGGCGCTTTACCATACATATACTACACTAATACCCAGTCTTAAAAAGTAGATCATAGACTACCTAGATTTCATTAATGTCATCGAGAAGCACACCAAAAAAATCAAAAATATCTCATAGAAAACTCAAAATCATGTGAGGCTAGCAAGAACATAACCCATGTATCAAGACAAGTAAAATAAGATCCATATTTCGATATTAATATTAGGGTTGAAATCCAAACTACAAACAGGTATGTAGATTCTAATATCTCTGAACAAGAAAACATTTATACCAACACATAAAACATAGCTCATACATCATGTGGTACAAAATAGGGCTCAAACTAATGGTAGGAGTTGAAGACACCTTTGGAATTTTTAGCAAAAATAAAAAAAAAGGATAAGCACTCAAAACTTTATATAACATGAAAAATTTTCAACAATAGCAAAAATAATGAATTACCCAGTAGAAATGAGCGTAGAATCACCAGAACATATTTCCACAGATCAAAACCTTTATATGGGCACTTTATTGATATTATTTGTCTCTGAAAAAAATGAATAACCAAGGGAAAATGAGAGAACAATGAATTAAAATTTGAGAATAAAATGATTCATATAGACCCACCAACTAGCCGATTTATCAGTCCTAGCCGATTTTTTGAATATTTTCTCAATTTATCGGCCACAGAGGGTTTTCCTGATAGTTTTTTCAAAGCCATACCAAAGTCGCATAAGGTGTAAATAAAGTCCAATTCTAACAATTCATATATAAAACTTCATGTAATTAATATTTCGGACTTAACGTAATTGACGAAAAAGGTATTCGGAATTATATAAGATGAGCAAGGCCGATGGTGCTATAATTGCAAAAGAAATAATCCATAAACTACAAGGGCACTAAAATATTGGTCTAATCAAGTCAAAAATGACCTAGGGCGGTTACAATTTCTCTCTAAATACAAAAAAGCTACCAAGCAAAGAAAACGACACTAAGGGTCATTACAACTGACTTCTACTTTCATGCTCACATCAACTAACTAGACTTGACATATTAGGCCATTTAAACCATCTTTTAGGTAATGCAGACTCTAAACCAGTTTAAGCTCAAACGCCAAATATCAATATTATCTTTTAATAAGAACTGACCATGATTATATATGTATTCTGACCCTTCAACTGACCAACATAAATCTCAATAATAAGTCGTTATATACCTAAGTTATGAACAAGGTAACTAAATTCTACTTTTTGGGATTTTAATCATAAACTTTACCAAATCTACATTTAAGGCAATTTACGTAAATTTGTACCTTAAGCCAGAAATATTTGCATATCCAAGATATTAGTTTATGCATACATTTATATTAATGACAATAATGATCAAAAGTGTATGAAAACACATAATTCTAACATAGTCAAGAACTTGGAATCTTAAGTTTTTTAAGTCATATTCTTGAATAAAAGTTTGGGAGTTTTTTGCGGAAGGGTGAAAGGAACCCTTGTTCAAACCCATATACCTAATGGAGAAACCCTTGGAATAATATTTGATGGAGTTGTTGAGAGACTTGAAGAACCCTAGGCTTGTGTTGGAGAGAAAACCTTACTTTTCTATATGAACTGTGGAGTGTGAAAAAAAATGTAAGTGTGGGTATTTATATTATCCCTAAATTAAAAAAAACGTAGTAATGGGCTATTAAGACCTAGAAAATTACTAGATTTTTCTTAATAAAATGTAGCAAAAATCAACTACAGGGTGTCATGAGTTACCCGATTACTCGTACAGTGGAGTCACGATTCTTGACTCTACTTATGGAAACCTAGACATGAATTTCAAAATTTCAAGATCTAGTTCTTGTAGTGTTTAGAAAAAATGGACTAATGAATCGTATGTCCATGATAACACTCATGGTCCACTGAAATGGGCTTTTGGAACTGGTATTACAGTATTTATATATGAAAGTTATGACTCGTAACTTCCTTCAATAATTCAAATAATTACTTGTGATATGAGCAATCGAAACTTTAACTTTCAGTTTCCCTCTCAAACGAGTCACTGGACGACTCATGAAGGCTTTCTCTTACCTTGACTCGTGGTATCTTGGAATAAAAATTTAAGTTTGCTAAGTTCAGAAATAGAGTTTGTTCACTGGTCCAAGTATAAGGCATTACACCCTAAATGAATAGAAAACTGAACCTGATTATCCAAAGAATCTCATTATTGAAGATCCAAAATATTGAATAGGAAGTAGATTTTCCGCAATAAACAAGGAAATATTACATTAAGATCATGACTAAAGCCTAATAAAGTTGATGAATCTCGTAAAAAAGAAAGCTGGGTAAAATTAATGAAGGAAGAACTGTATTAATTTGAAAAAAAAGTATGGATCCTTATTCCCAATTTTGACAAGGCATCTATAATTATAATGAAATGAGTTTTCATAAACAAACTAAATAATGAAGGAAAGGTTGTCAGAAACAAAGAAAGATTGGTTGCCCATGGTTACTCTCAACAAGAAGGAGTCGACTATGATAAGACTTTTGCACTAGTGACACAGTTAGAATCAATATGTATTTTACTTGCATATGCTTCTTATAAAGACTTTGAATTATTTCAATTGAATGTAAAAAGTACATTTTTAAATGGATTTTAAATGGATTTATTGAAGACTTTATTATAAATAACCATCTAGTTTTGAACATCAAAAATTTCTATATCATGTTTTTAAATTGTCAAAATCCCTCTATAGTCTCAAACAAAAACCTAGAGCTTGATATGATAGACTAAGATCATATTTAACTAGTCATGGATTTTCAAGCAAAAAATTTAATAATACATTATTCATTAAAATAACATCTTCTGACAATCTGATCATTCACATTTGTGTTGATGATATTATTTTTGGAAATACTAATCTTTTTTTGTATAATAAATTCTCCAGCCGCATGCAAGGAGAATTTGAAAAGAGTATTATGGGGGAGCTAACATTTTTCCTAGGATTACAAGTTATGCAATCATCTAAAATACCTTGATCTATCAAACTAAGTATACTAAAGAGCTTCATAAGAAATTTAGAATGTATGATGTAAAATCTTTTGCCATACAAATGAGCTCCATTTGCTCATTGCACAACGCTAAAGATGGTAAGTCGACTGATGAGTATTGAGGTATAATTGGATCTCTAATGCACATAATTGCTAGTCGATCAGATATTCTATTTAGTGTTTGTAATTTTGCTCATTCTCAATCTACCCCTAAGGAGTCTCATCTTACTATTATCAAAAGAACTATTAGATATATGATCGGAACACATGCTTATGGCATATGGTATAAAAGTGGAACAAATTTTACTATTGAAAGTGTTTTAGATACATTATGTAGGTCACAAACCTACATATATGCATACATATATATATATATAACCAAGCAGGTATAGGTGCATAAGGCTTCTGAGTTGATATGGGTCCTGTTTGTGATAAATATTGGCAACAAATGTGTGTATTTATGGAAAACATTCATCATAAGTACTTATACATTGCATTTTCATTAATTTGCTTCTTATTTGACTTGTCTTACTAATTGATACTTACACTTACCTGATATTGGTTAATGATTCGATATTACTTGATACCTATTGATGATATGAGATTACTTGATACTAGTTTATATTTTGAGATTAGTTGCTATTTGCCGATGGTTCAAGATTACTTGATACTTGTCGATGATAAAAGATCTTTTGATAGTAGTCGATAATTCATATATACTTGGTAACTAGAGATGATCGTAGGTTTCTATGTAACCATTGAATTATTAATTATTGACTTCCCTATTATATTGTTATAAATTGCTACAGGTTGGGATTGGATGGATAGTGTGAAGATAATCACTTTTTTATACTTAGACTACCAAAGAAATCTATTGAGCACCATTGTTTTGTACTCAGCCTTGTCTTTTTTTATACTTTTCTGCTAGTTTTACAGTGAAGAAGTCTTGAACTATCTTCTCTCACTACTAGTAGCATACTTCGGGACATTTAGAGGGAGTTGTCATTTGGTAGTAGTCTCTGATGACCCAACTTATCTTACCTTAGTTTCTATACTCTTTTTGATAGAATTTTTGGGATTATAGACCCATTTCTTTTGTATGAAATCTTACTTAGTGGCTTTGTACAATCGCTACCTAGTTTTGGGGCGTAATAGATGACTTTCGCTTAAAAATTTTACTTATCTTTACTTTCTTTATTTGCATTTTATTTTAAGTCATTTGTTGGTTAGACTGACCTACCTGAATAGGAAGCTAGGTGCCATCATGTTCGATTTTTAGATCATGACAAGTTGGCATCAGAGCACTAGGTTTGTAAGTCCTAGTGTACATAAGTCAAGTTTAGTAGAGTCTCACAAATCAGTATGGAGATGTCTATTACTTATCTTTGAGAGGCTATGGAACTCTAGGAAAAAATTATGCTTCTTGATTCCTTATAGAGTACCCTTGGCCCGAGCTAAATCTAATCACTTCATTTCATTCACTCATCCGTAAAGGGGACCAAGTTTGACCTTATGCATTTTAGTCGAGGTGCCACCATTTGGTTTTGGTGCAGTACTTTGTACTAAATAGGAAGTGATAGACTAATGGCAAGGATGTGTACCAAGAGTTAGGCTTTTTGGGGATTTGGCGAGGCAAAAGTAGTTGACAAGTTAAGGAAAGAGATGGTAAGATTGTACATCAAAGATTGTGAGATGTTTAAATTATTTCATGGATTCAAGTCGAGAATTCAAGGTCCTATAAGCATTGTTTGATTAGTAATAGATGAGAAATATGGGAGGATAAGACGACATATATATGTTCTAGGTTTAGATTTGAAGGCTTGTGTGGGTTTCAACCTTTGAGCTCAAAAAGTGATATTGCAAGGTAAGATGGTTTAGTAAAACTATTATAATGAGTTACCAAGATATTTGGTGATGTATAGAGGGTATGTGCTTATGGTATAAAATTTTTTTGAGGTGATCGAGGGTTTCCTCTAAGATTTAGTATGAGTATGTGATTTTTTGAGTAGTGGTTGAAGTATGGAATTTGAGCATTTGTATAGATTTGATATGGATTTCTAATATAGTAGCTTTATTTTGATGAGAAAGTACTATCAGCATTAGTATTTTGTGTCATCAGCATTAGGTAAGGCCAGTTTCTAGCATACGGGGAGTGGGTTCAAAAAGACAGAGGTCTTACTTTAGAAAAAAGAGAAGTTATAATTTAGTGTTATAAATAGCTGCAATGCATTTCTAAGGATTTTGATACTAACGATGGTTTGAGAAGTATGATTGAAAGATCAGTAAAGTCATGATATTCTGTTAGCATTGTATTTTGGTTTCAGTTGGTGGTCTATGGTAAATATGTTGGGTTTTGATAAATCAAGTATATTAGGAATTGTGATTTTGATAAAATCAGATATTGAATATATATAAAGTTTGAATAATTGTAGATCATATTATTAGAAGGGTTTGTTTTCGGACACTGTAGATGTGGTGCTTTGAGTAAGCTAAGAAAGGATCTTAGTGGTTTAGGTGAAAGGTCGCATTATAGGTGTATTATTTTCTTGAGAGTGCTTATGTAAGGCGTACTATGGGGGCCTAATTATTATATATGTAGAAATTTGGATGGTTTCCATGATAGATTACATACATCGGGATCGGTATGCACTAATGAGGTGGACTTTACTATTTTCTTGTTATTTGATTGTTCAGACCGTAAGGGTTACTTTATTAGTTGAGTTCATCTTAATGGGTTTTAAATTTTTACGGTTACTTTGTGTGTGGAATTTTGGTCATTATACTAGGTCTTTCTTTCTCTTTGGTTGACTGACAGTTTCAAATATCTCAGTTTTCACCATTGGAGGTAGAGGTATTCATTACTAGTGTTACAGCAATGAATTTGACATAATCTCAATTTGCTTCAACATTCCCTAATCATGGATCAGTTTTCTTATTGCTTTGTGGTTATGATCTTTCTTAGGATTATGTGTGCCTTGACGGTTTTACCTATTGGCTATGTCTGTTCTCCATACTCAAAGTTGGTTCATAGTGATAGATTAATCAAATCAATCCTATAGGATGCCTTGGTAAGACATAGTGAATGGAAAATCTATTTATGAAAAGATATGATCAATTTTTGCATTAGCATCGAGCATTGCCATGGTTCTTCCATATTTTATGTTTTATACATTTTTGTGGTAATAGTGAAACACAATTGGTGCTGGTCATACCTCTCAATGTTTGATATTGCATCATCTGTCATTGACTTATTTTGTTATCGATTGACTATGGATAGAATTTCCTCTACATATTGGTATACTTCATACAAGTTTTAATGTGATGGACAGTCATTCTTTAGTTTTCGGTTGTGTTGGTACTTAATGAGTGGATTCCTAGTAGTGGATCAGGTGAACCGATCCTATAATATGATCCTGTTTAATTGAGATATCTTTGTTCTTCCTTGTATGGTAGATTTGATGTGGTATTGGGATGTGAAGTGTCTTTCGGGTATTCCATAAAGGGTGAGTTGTAGGGGTCATGTATTGGTATTGACGGTTGCATAAGAGCACTACTACTATGGGAATTTTGGTATCACACTTTGGTTAATGATTACACCAGCTTTAGGGTGTTTTTATACTTTGTAGGGTGGTTCATTTGCTATCATTTTATTCTGGAATTTGGGACTAAGTATATCTTTAATATGACCCTCAGTATTTATCAAATCATTATGGATAATATTTAAGTCTCCTGATTCTGTCTGGACCCTATTTAGAGTTTAAAATGGAAAAGTTCCAAACTGTGAATAAGTTACCTTTTTTATTTCCTTTGTTAGTAGGTGTTCACTTATCTTTAATATCACATAAAATTGTAGAGTTCCCATTTTTGTGGTTAGAAGGAATGCTTGATTATCAATGGGATTCAATAGGGGGTTTCCCTTTATTTCATTCCCATTAGAAGTATTATCTCTTTAAGGGTAGTATTTTAGTGTTTTGTGGTAACTTTTAGAATCTTAAAGATCTCTATTATTTCAGTTCTCTATTTGAACCCTATTTAGAAAAGATGGAGTCTTATCGGTTTTAGTGTGTTGATCATTGAATAGCCTTGGCTTGTTGTGGAAAAAGATAAATGGATTGAGTCGGGTTGATACCTTGGATAATTTCGAAGGATCATAGGACAGTTCATTTTACTTGTGGTTTTAAAACTACGAGTAAAAAAAATTTATGTTCTGATATTTGTGGATAGTTTCGTTATATCATTAGTTGGGGAAATATTCGTCGAAGCAATAGGTGCTTAGTGTGTTTGTTATCAAACTATTGCAACTGAAAGGTAATGATAGGTATCTTGGAGTATTGAGTTCTACAGTATAAATAGTTGATTGATTTGGGTAAAGGATGAATTCTAGCCTTGGGTCATCTAGTTTTGACATATTGCATTGCAGGACTCGACATTTAGATATTCAGTCGACTAGTTTCATATGAGTCAAAATAAACTTATGTCTATATTGAGGTAGAGCATCATCAATATGTTTGTATTTGTAAGATTACCTACCAGGTGAGGTAGACTTGATATTTTAGTTCATGTAGTGCAGCTAGTTGCATGATTACTTAGGGTGTTGGTTATACCTATGATCCAGTACTATCAGGTATAGTTTATGTTGGATCGTGGATTGTTTGTAAGTATGTCATATCATTGTTTTATATGAAACCAGTGGGTATGCATCTCATTATGAAAGTCAACAAGTGTTAAAGTAGTTTTAGGTATTGATGACAAGACTAGATGGGTTCCTCTTAGATAATTATGGGTTAATTTCAGATCGGGTTCTATAGTTAAGCTACATAAAATGATAATGCCAAAGGATTGCACCATTATAAGTAAGCGAATCGTGATGTGAGCACCTTGTTGGTAAGTGATACTTGATCGCCTTTATATTAAGTTTTTTATGATATTGACCCAAAGATTCAGGTTGAGGTGATGAAACGAGTCCATTTGATGATTGTCTGATGGTTTAGAGATTTCTAGCTCCATTTGAGTCTTTGGTGACCTTTATTGTCTTGTTCATATTGGCGGTATGGGAATACACCAGTTTTATTATAGTTTTGGTTGCCATTAGCTATTCTTGATGTGTAGATTCTCAGTTTTGACTCAAAAATTTAGTCTTATGGTACATTGTGGCAGTGTCATTTTGAGAAGTTCACTTGAAACACATAAAAATTCATTATAAGCTATGCTTCAGACTCTAGGTTGATCTAGTACTTCAGTCTTCTCTTATGTTAACGTAGATTTTACTGGCAGATGATTTACTGACGCTGAATGTTTCAGTTTTTAGCATATTTTACCATTTTTTTCCTCTTCTCTAATTGTTTTATGATAAACTAAGTTCAGTTTCATGGTTAGTTAAAAAACATGGGTTTTGGTAAACCTTCAAAGAAAATTCAGTTTTGGAGCTTTAAAGTAGGAAATAATGGACTTTTGGAGTCATTTAGAGTTTGGTACCTTGGATCGAATATCCTGTAGTGCCATCAGTTTTGAAATGTCAAGTTTGATCTAGGAAGATCTTTGGTTTGATCTTTTACCCTTTTGTGATGATTTTAGGTGGTTTGACTGGATAATTTGGAAGTTTAAGTTAAAAATTTAACTTGGGTCAATATTTAGAGTTAGATTGCTTTGATTCAAAATATGTCGATTCCATTAGTTCCGAAATGTGATTTTTGGGTTAATATAACTTGTGGCTTGGGTCCCAT
>JBDJHY010107715.1:0-13723 GCA_039654485.1 Withania somnifera
TGTATATATATATTATATATATATATATATATATAAGTTAAACTTATAACCTTATAATATATATGTATAAGTTAAATTTTTATAACTTTTAGTACAATATATATATATATATAACATTTTAAAAAAAATTAAACCGGTTCGGGACGGGACGGACCGGAACGAAAATGGGATCCCGCTCCTTTCCGGTACACGGTAGAACCCGTCCTGTTTTGTATCGGACCGGGACAGGACAGGTACTAGGACATCCCGTCCCGTTGGCCATCCTTATATGGGACAACCTAGAGTTATTTAAAAATCTGGTGACTAGCTAGAGATGATGTCGAGTCTGAGCCTTTAAAGCACTATCTACACTCAACAAAAGTAGAACACAGATAGTATTTGTACAAATCTCTAGTTTACTGGTAAGCATCATCGATCGATTTAAATTAGTAACCAATATAACTTAAGAAAACAAGTATATAGAGAACAACAATAGCATGTAATCAGAAAGTTCACAGTCTTAACATCATGTAAGTACACTTATCACATCAATCTCAACAATTCAAGTAAAACATAAGTCACTTCAATATTTTACTTATGCCTTTTTAATTACTATTCTTGTCAAAATATCATTACTTTAACTTCCAATTCTCATGTCAACTGTTGGTATATACCCACATTCTAGGAAACTTATTTTGCCGACTAGTTATGACCTCCAAGGAATATACTAGAATTCCTGTACCGTGAAGGCATGACACCCAATCCACATATTTATAATAAAGGTTTTTTATTGGCGTAACATTTGATTCAAAATAGTTTTACTCTTATATATTATACCAAAACAATGTCTGATCCATAATAATATCAATAATCATCATTTTTGATCTTTCAATCTTACTCACAAATATGTTATTATTTCAATACTCTATTTCGTGTTCACCACAATATAATTTCAAACAACATCAATGAAACCTATCAATTACAAGTACGTCCGTAGATCAATTACAAGTTATCAAGTCAAGAAATACAACCACTAATAAGAGTCTAAACTATCTTTAAAGCATAACCTACCCTCAAATAAATGATCTTTGTTTCATAAGCTATGCACAATCACTTTTTTTTTCTTTTCGTAAAGTTTTTTTTTTTGTGTCTAGCAATGAACAAAATGCAACAAATTATTTATACGATAAAATAAATCTTGAGAAATTCAACCCCACTAGTTCTAATCCCTTTTCAGTCTTAGGCTCAATCTTAAGGGGTTCTCCTGTAATCTTCCCCTAAATTACTATTAACTATGTTCATAAGACATGATTCTATGTTACAACGCATAATTATACACCTTAGGATCAATTCTAAGCAATTTTTCATCCACTCATATATCTTTTATCAAATTTTCATACTAGAATTCTCAACTTATAACTTCTCTATCAAGAAAAAGGTTATGATTCTAAGGTAATTATCAGATACTAGGTATTTTCAGTGATTAAATAACTTACTTTAGAGAAAAAATTCTTTCCAGACCTGGCAAATCACCCTTGAACTTCCCTAAGCCTCTATACTTATATTTTATGATATAAGAATACAAAAAGACTGCTTAGGTACCAAAAAAATTATGCGTCGCCAACAACAGAGTCGCTACAACAATCAGTAACCGCTACATCGATCTCAAGATATATTATGCCTACTTCGGTGGCGTTCCCGTTAATCGCCACAATGGTTGGGGTACTACTATGGCAGTCCATTGGCACTGAGATTTTCTAAAACTAAGGCTCTTCTTAAAATACAACACAACTTCGATTTTTGACAACGCAGTTCAAGCCTAACACGCAAACTCCCATGGCTGGAGTTCTAGAAACCCAATTTTTATTTTGAAAAATGCTACGAAAAGCTAATATTGCCTACTATTCATATTTAAACTCTAATTTTTGAAATCACAATAGCTCCAAGGCACATATGGCTACATGTTTAGCTAATACTACTTTCCATATATTTTACTAACTCCTAACTTAGGAGCCTTTTTATGATGGAACTTAGGCTATAAATCACGACATAATGAAGGAATGAATTATTACGCCAGATACCAATTTACCCACCATTCATCTCCAAACAGTAAAAAAAACAAGGGTAATTAAGGGTAGTTGATTTGCCGAATGAATAAGGATACTGGTCGCGTGTATCCATCATAGCCTCATGGGTGTAACACCAATTTGGGGACAAGCCAGGGCGGCTTCCCTTAAGCTTTATATAGCTTTTGATAAGGGGAATATTCCCCTTGAGTATGCAACTGTATCATTTTTTCAAGATACGTAGCTAAGAGTATTGGGAGTTCTAAGGGTATTACTTAGAGTGGGGGTGCAGCAGGCATACCCCAAGGTTGATAAACCATGGTAGGGGCCTAAACCCTAGAGCATCAGTAGGCACCAGTCATGTATGGTTCTATGGTTCAGCCACCAGCTTCTCATATAGTCAATAGTACACCTATATCGGGTATTAGAGCATCAGGTATGATAAGGTTAGTGTTGTTAGATAATGAGTAGCATTGGTATAAGATATTTAAAAAGATGGATCCGCCCTAGTTTCAATGTAGAAAGGGTGAGGATGCACATGAGTTCTTATCACTTGTCATTCATTGTTTAGAGCGCAGGTTTAGAAAATTTACACTAGATTTCGTTATACTACTCTCCAAATCTGTAGTCTAAACCAATAGTGTTGGCATTTATATATTAGGCCTGCAGGATCTCCTCCGGTGACTTAAAAGGTATTTGCTAAGGATTTTTATGACTAATTTCTTCCATGGAGTGTAAGGGAGGAGTGCAGAAAGTAATTTAAGCATTTAAGTCATGAGGGTATCACTGTAGCAAAGTATAAGACCTGTTTTTATGCCT
Organism: Withania somnifera; assembly: GCA_039654485.1. Taxonomy (NCBI): domain Eukaryota; kingdom Viridiplantae; phylum Streptophyta; class Magnoliopsida; order Solanales; family Solanaceae; genus Withania; species Withania somnifera. The sequence continues at coordinate 2,865 of JBDJHY010107715.1, forward strand.
TATCTAGATATGTCATGGCTATCCTTCTAGATAAGGATGAGAAGATGCACAGGTTTGTGAGGGGATTGACTAATTCCATTCATTTGTTTTTGTTTATAGCCACTCCATAGGGATCTTTTTTTTAGGATATGGTTGATGCTGCGAAAGAGGCAGAGTTGATAGAGAGAGAGAGAGAAAGAAGTTTGAGGATTTGAGGGACAAAAGGTCCCATACTTTTGATTAGTTTTCTAGTACTTCATCAGGAGGTAGAGGTTTCTTTATCATATGTGGTTCTTTTTAACGTCATGGACTGGTTTAGGTAACTTGCATGTGTCTGAGGGTATTTATTCTGGGCATGGGTGCTATAGTTCAAGAAAAATTTCTCAGGGTTCTCATCAGAGGTATTCGAGTCATGTGGTTATCTAGATTCTTCTGGTTCATGTCAGTAGTCTATGGTGCCATAGATTTGTTCTTCTATGGAGATATAAATCATATTATAAGGCATTGTCCATGACTAGGTCATAGGGGACCCCATCTTATTTCTCAGTATCCAGCTGGAGCACCAGTTTCCCCAGCTAAAAGTCAGGGTAAATCGCATACAGGTAGATGTGGTCAATCATCTGGTAGAGGTGATAAAAGGCTATGGTTCTGCCTTGTAGTAGTAGAGGAGTTGCTCAATCTAGTGGTGATAGAGTCCACTATTATGCTTTTCTTAGTAAACCCAAGACCGAGGCCATAAATGTAGTTAACACAAGTATCTTTCCAATATGCCACCGACCTACTTCTGTGTTATTTGATCCTGAATCTACATTTTCCTATGTATGTACTACTTTGCTTCTATAATTGATTTAGTGTGTGATTCTCTGTCTGTACCTATTAGTGCATCTACTCTCATGGATGATTCTTTAGTGGTAGGTCAGGTGCATCGATCTTGTATTTTTAGCGGGGTATGACACTTGGATATATTTCTTCATCTTGGATATGATAGACTTTAATATTATTTTAGATATGGATTGAATTTCCCCTTATCATACAGTTTTAGATTATCCTGCCAAAGAATATTACTTTTGCGATGCCAAGTATTCTAAGTGTTGAGCGAAAGGGTTCTCGAGGTTCCTATCGTAGTAGGTCGATTTCCTTTCTTTATGCTCAAAGATTGGTTGAGAACTGGTGTCTCTCTTACTTGGCTTTTGTTTATGATATGGGTGATACTCCTTCTTTAGAGTCGATTCCTATTGCCTATAAGTTTTTGAATAGTTTTCCTACTGATTTTCAGGTGTCCATCCGAAATAAAAATATTAATTTTGGCATTGACTTGGAGTCGGCACCAAGTCCATTTCTAGCCCTCCTTATTAGATGACTTTGATGGAGTTAAAGGAGTTGATGGATCAGTTGTAGGATTTATTGAGCAAAAGTTTTATTTGGCCTAGTGTGTCTTCTTGGGGTGCTCCGGTGTTGTTTGTATAGAAAAAATAATGATTCTATAAGGATGTGTATTGACTATCAGTAGTTAAATAATGTGACCATCAAGAACAAGTATCCCTTTATGTACATAGATGGTTTGTTTGATCAGTTACAGAGTGCCATTGTGTTCTTCAATATTGATTCGAGATCAAGGCACTAAATGTCCCTAAGTTAGCTTTTAGGACTCAATATGGTCATGATGAGCTCTTACTTATGTACTTTGGTTTAACTAATGACTTGATGGTGTTTATGGAGTTGACGAATGGGATATTTCGGCCTTAACTTGGTTTTTTATTATTTTGTCCATCGATGATATCTTGGTATATTTCATAACGAGGCAGAACATGTTCAGTATTTGAAGATCATACTTTAGAGATTAAGGGATGATAAGTTGTATGTTAAGTTTATCAATCATGGGTTTTGGCTCAATTCAATGTGATTCTTGAAGTATGTAGTGTCCAATAAGGGTATTATGATCGATCCAACCAATATTGCGGCAGCTAGAGGTTGGCCAAGACCTAATTTCCCAAATGAGATTCGTAGCTTCATTATTATAGGAGGTTTGTTCAGGACTTCTCTTTTTTTGCAGCTCCAATGCCTAAATTGACTAAAATAAAAAACATGCCTTGTTAGTGTTTTGATCAGTCTAAAAAAAGCTTTCAAAATCTCAAGGCTTTATTGACTTTAGCTTCTATGCTGACCTTACATGTGGAAGGTTAAGGATTTATAGTGTATTATGATTCTTTAAGATTTGTTTTGGATGGAGTGTTGATGCAGAAAAGTAAACTGGCGGCATATGCTTCCAGGATACTTTAAGATTTGTTTTGGTTTAAAATGATTTTTGAGTGCAAATGAGAAATAAAATAAGATAACTAGCTTCATCCGGCTACATTGCAACAACAAACTTGCTAGAAGCACAAGTAGCTAGCATCTGTTGCACAAGCAGGCTGCAACTGCGCAAGTCCAGCAGAAAGCAACAAGCAACAAGCAGCAGTTTAGACAGTGAGGCGCTCAGAGAGTGAGATTGTGAGAGACTGAATGATGGTCTAGGCTTTCGGGTTGTATTTTAAGAATTAAATCTTTTGGGCCAAATACAAATAGATACAATTAAAAACTATTTTAAATAAAATTTCAATTCTTCGGCGCCAGTTGCGGAGCCAGAAATTTAAAGAAGGGTGTGTAAATTTTCTTTTCAATTGTATTAAGGGTGTTTAAAATTAAATATCTACTTATAATAACTAATGTTTAACCTTATACTTCAAATAATATTACGACGGAGGGTGTGCACTTGATCACCCTTCTCCGCCACTGTTCAGCGCTTCAAAGAATCATGACCCTTAAATCAAACACTGAACCGAAGAATCAAAATTTTAAAAGTCAAACCAAAAAATCAAAAAACCAAAATATCGAGTTAGTTTAATTCAATTTTTCGATTTTTCAATATTTATACCCACCCTTATTTACCTTCATATCAAGCACACATTGTGTCAAAATAGTGAATCCAGTACCAACAAGCTAAGCTGCATGCGCCTGTGTTTAATGGAGCATTTTGACCTCTATTACCATTATAAATCCACGAAAAGCTGAGAAAGAATAGTTCAAAAATATAAACGTCAAACTTCAATTTTACTCTTAATTTCGAAACTTTGAGCTAACTCTTAAATTAATGTTCGAATTATTCCTTGTAAAGTTGTCTTTGCAAATCTACTAGTCCCTCCTGGATCTGAAGGATTATTAATTAATATGAACGAGATTGAAACACCTATTTATGTGGGTAAGAGTCTTCAGTCCTGCTAATTAACTTTTGCCGATTGAAGAGACTATAAGTAAATCATTAAGCATAATTTTGAAGTTCCCTAAATTGAAACTTATTATTTGTATTGAATACTGGAAAACCTTAAAAGAGGGCGAGACTTTGAGGTCACAGATAATTAAGTCTCAAAGTGATATGAGATTTGTTATTTGGAAAATAATATAGATAATTTGTTATCATAATTAAAGATGGCCTAATGATATAAAAAATTTCTTATACTAAGAGCTAAATGCGGGTAAGAAACGAAGATATGATAAGAACCCAACTTGATAAATAAAATATGACATATTACTTTTAATATCCCACTGATTTATGCTACAAACCGAGCAATTACTAATCATAATTTTAAAAAAAGAAACATAACATTTCGTAATTGAATAAGGCTGAAATAATTTTAAACATGAGATCACAATACTAAAACAACTTTTAAAAATGAAAAAAGCTTTGCATGTAAATGGAATTCACAAATAATACTACACATGCTTAAGAGACGGAATTATATATGAAACTAATTCTCACCTGATGCTCGGCAGCCAAAGACGAATTCTGGATGAGTTTCAATTCGAATTATGTAGATTTAGAGCCATTAACATGGAGAATTCCGAAGAGATAGCATGATCCCGTTGGTTAATTTGGGACACAGGATCAATGCGATCCCTTTGGAATAATCCATCAGCACTATGAATTAATTGCAAATTCAGTTTGAGTGACAGTCAAAAATAGGATGATTTCATTTGGTGAAGTTTAATATTTATAAGGGGATATATTTGGAGAAAAAAAAAGGGGAACCTGTACTAGTGTTCATGCATTTGGTGTGTTGGTGTTTCACTTCTTTTGGTTTTAATAGATTTTCATCCTCATCGGAGTAAACAAAATTTATAAAGAAATTCAGAAGATAAAACGTGATCTAAAAATCTCTGAAAACTTTGTATTAGTCATTCCTTCTTTTCTTTACTACAAGACTATAAAATTCATAAATTTTTCCTAAAAACTTTCAAGGCTATCTTAGTCATTTACTTTTTTTTTTTTTTTGCCACACACATTAATTATTTATATCATATTCAATTTTGTATCTGAACAACACGTATTATTTATTTAACAAACAGCTAAAACTTGTCAAATAATTTATTACAATCAGTTAATCCTACAGGCTCATAATCTCCTTTGTTGTAGTGGAAGTAAGAGATAAGGCCCTAATTAGATGGATTAGGCGGTAGTTATCATAGTTTTCTTAAAATAGTATTAAATTAACCATTAGTCTTTTTGATGTACTGGACATTATTGTTTAGGAGCCTCTCCTCTAAATAAGATAAGATGTTAAGTAGGATTAATTCACAAAGGGATGATCTAGCTCCATCAAATAAATAGTTATTCTTAGTCCATTCATTTTGTCCTTCACAAGTGGCAAATTCATTAAATATACAAAAACATGTATCTAGGAACTTCACCCATTAATTACTTACTTTCTTGATGATTTAAACCTACGATTTTAAAGATAAAGACAAGCATTGTTTACCTCTTGAGCCACCTCTTAATCTTGTCTAGAAAAACCATACTCAAGATGAAAACTAAACATGCACCTAGTCCAAGTAGAATGACTTCGGGGTGTTAGAGGCAATAGCTCATGAGGTTAATAATCTTTTTCTTAGATTCCATATTTATTTCTACGAAAAAGAGGAAAAAGTGTTATTTATTTATTTTTTTTTTACTTTTTATTGTAGGTAGAATATAAAGAGAATTCATAAATGCAGCAAGAAGAGCAGCTATCGAACAGCTAAGGAGGGATGATGTGGCTCTTTAATTTCCACTTACTTTGATGCTATTGAGTTCTTTACTGTCCACCCACCACTATCATCAGAATAATCTTACTATACGGATAACGAAAGATAGCATTATGAGTATGAAAGAAAATAATGGCAAAGTATGGCTTCCCACTTTTAGCCTTATTGCCATTTTCCACTCCATTTATTTGTTTGGAATCACTTCACACTATTTCATTTATTCTTCCACTTTCTTCATAATCCTCTCCCTTGTCATGCGTAATCAATTAATTTTTTTTTTATTTTAAAATTAAAAATATAAAAGAGAGTCTAAAATATTCTTGAATTATCAATCTTCTTTTAGTAATTTTTTTGATTCTAAAGTATCCGTGACCTTGACATATTAGGCTTAAAATATCCTTTTTTTTTTACGGCCATATTAAAGAATTTAATTAAAGGAATCATTTATTACCTTACATAGTTTTGTTAATGTGTTTTAAAATTAATCTAAAGTAATTAAATCCCAACCAAAATCAGATCCATTTAATAATTTCATATCCATCTCCTTAAAACCCAGATTAAACTAAGGGGAAACATTTGTGTTCTTCAAAAATTTTCAAATCCTATAATGGTGATTTTAGTTTTCCTTTAAAAATATTTTCTGAAATTAGCAAGTAAATATAAATTCTAAGTATAATAAAGGATAAAGATTTTAATAATGGAAAGCCTACAAGCTTCAGTTTTCATATTTTGAAATTGAGATGCAAAATTCTTCAGCTTAAAATGTTGAGTTTCAATAATTTCGCTCAACTTTTTTCTCTATCTTATTCACCAAATGAGCAGCTAAATCAGATTAAGCCAAACTTTCAAAATTAATTATACCTAAAGATTTAACAACTTACAACTTCAAATAGGACCCCAACCCAATTCGAGATTCCTTCAAACCCCAAAATTAGTAGATAAATTTATTTTTAGTAGTGTGTGATTTGAACTTGAATATGATCGGTGTTGTATTTGAAACTTATACTCAATAGAAATCAGTTGAATATTGAGAAGAAAAAATTGATTTTAAATTTCTTGAACACCATTGAAGCTCAAATGAACCTCTAATGGAGATTTTGAATTTTTGAGGTATAGATTACCACTTATATTAAAGTCAATGATTCAAAATATTATTCTTGGTATGATTGTGAAGTTGTATTTTAATTTTTAAGAGCTTTGAGTATGGATTAAGGTGTCTTGAAACGATTTTAAGAAAAATAATTTGAAGACTCAAATCAAATTTGGGAAAAAATAACCAAATGAAAATCACGATTTTTCTTTTCTTAGTTTAATGAGACTTATAAGTGAAGCGGGCATGGGATTATTAAGTGGATTTGGATTTGGGTTAAAATTTATCAGTCTAGTTAATTATAAAACACACTAATCAAATCGTATCACATAATAAATGAGATCTTTAATTAAATTTTTGAATAAGACAGAAAAACTAATAAGGGCATTATAGAGCCAATACATTAACGATCGGCAACATTTTTGTAACGATCCGCTCCGTCGTTATGTGGTACTCCCGAGTTGGTGTTCTGGTGTTTATACCCCGAAATGTTAAGTTAGAAAAATTTCAGGGCTAGTGTCGTCCATGAGTGCTGGGGAAGTGCTAGCTATTAGGTGGTTTGGTTGTGATTTCCCTAGCATTGATATACAACTAGTAGACTCGTATATCTAACTGTTATACCTTTTGAAATTAAATTAAGGGCTCTAAAACTTCAGTAATATTAATTACTGTGATAAGATTATAAATTAATACTTATTCTTATGTTTGTGATGTAAAATGAGGGGACCTGAGAATTAGGCGGAATTTTTTGGTTTAGCAGAATTTTTTTTGTCGCGGCCTGTTGTGGCGATCATCGCCATAAAGGCATTGTTGTAGCTGTAAAGTGTCCGTTGCAGCAATACTTGGCACAACAGGCACAATTTTATTAGTTTTTCGAGGTTAATTTCCCATAACTCAATTTTAAGAAGGGAGAACAAACCTAGGGATAGAAACTTCTTCTTGGGGAGCCGTTCTTCATCAAACTAAGTGGTTCTATCTTCTTTTCTTATTCTAATATGTGGAATTAAATTGTTTCTTGAGTCCAATAATGATGAAAATTTATGGATAGAAACCTAGGTTGTAGAAGATGAACTTGGTGAGTGGAACTTCACCTAGAACTTACTAAAATTTGTGAATTACGCATATTAATGATAGAAATTTCTATGAAAGCTAGTAGTTGGTAGAATTCTTAAAAAAGTAATGAGTTTGATGATAATTTAAATGAGGAAAATCCTAAGTTAGACTTGAAGCCATGAGATTCTTTAGCATTGATTTTGATTGTTAATTGGTTGTTATGCGTATTGTTGTCTTTAGAGCTTGCAAAGAACCAAGTTTTGGATAGTTTCGTGAGAAGAAAAAGAGCACCTTTTTAGCTTGCAATTGCTTTCTATTTCGAGGTAGATTGTCGTTTATTTCTTGAGGTAATAGATTCTAAATAGTAATAGAAAGACTTGATGATATTGTGAGGTTGCTATATGCTTGGTTGTTGTAGTTGGTTGATTCCGTGTGGTTTGATTATCATAATTTTTACATTGTGCCCTTGGAATCTTGAATCTTGAAATTGTGAACATTAAATTTTTTGATCTTGAACATTTTCTATCATATTGGTGACTTGAAATCAAGAAGGCAGTAATATATTACTAATGATGAGACAAGTGATAAGATAAATAAAATCTTGAAAGTGAAAGATTATTATTGATTATACTAGATCGAAGGAAAATAGTTTTGGCTATCTATAACAATGGTCGAAGGAAAATAATTCTAGCATTGTTACTGAACATGTTTATAGGCAGCGTCAATAAGACCCAATAATAAATAATATATGAAAATGCCTATATGGCCTATGTGCATGTGAAGTGCCTAAATGATTCATATTTGAAAAATATTAATAATGAAAAAAGGCTTATGTTGATCTAATGAACAATCCTAAACAAATTATCACTTTCTAAAGTTTTATGGTATGAAGGCTTGAGTGCTCCTATTATCTTTTAATGAAATCTTCTTATTTGCATATTACTTGGCTGAGTATATAGTAGGTTTTCATCATAATTGTTTATGTATATATGTTTCTATTCTAAGTTAGCCGATGATACCTACTCCGTACACGTATTCCGTAATAACCTATACTTAATTTTGTAATTTTATTTTATTAAATGCAACCAGTGTTTCTCAGGTTGCAATACACCCTCAATTTTAGTCCAATAATCACATTCACAGGTTCAGGGTAAGCCATCTCATTCAGCTTACAATATATTTTCATTATAGAAGACATGTTGCACATTGTTCGGAAGGACATATATTTAGCTATTTTGATGTATTTTAGACTTTTTATTTTCTTTTATTTTGATGTTCATGGAGGTGATGACTTTCAAATTTTAAAAAATTGTAATAAGTAGTTGATTGATTTTCTGCATTTAGTAGAATTTGTAGATTGTTTGATGTTAATCATGCTAGTAGGTTTAGTAGTTGGATAAATTAATAAGGTTGGGTTACATTGATTAACCTATTTGGAGGGTAAAGTGAGGGTGCCACTCATGGTCTATTTGACATCATGACAGACTTGATATCAGAGTGTTAGGTTCGTTGATCTCATCACCTAAGGACAGTTCTAGTAGATTCTTGCTGAACAATATGAGACACCTGCACTTTTCTTCGAGATGCTATGAGATTTAGGAAAATTTAATTGCTTTCTTTCCTTCAAGACATAACCTATGTCCAACTGGTATCCAGTATGACCCCTTCCTTCATTTTTTTCTTAGATTCTCAGAACAAGAGCTATAGAGGCGTCAGTAGAAACAACCATTCAAATAGCACCCAAAACAGCTATCAGGGTTGTATTTTAAGAAAGAAGAGCAATAAGAGGCCGCAGTAGAGGGCAAGGAAGAAGGCTTGCCATGGGTAGGGGTTATACTGCTACTCCAACTAGGGAAGAAGTTGAGGTTCCCCCACAGGATGAGGAGGTGATAGTGTTAGATGTAGAAGTGGAAAATGATGGTATGGAGCTTCCATCACCCCTCCCCCCCCGAGATGATTAATCATGTCACCTATCTTTATGTACTATACGATCCCAGGGTCCCAGTGCCTCCAAACGGTCCCAGTTCCCCCGACGCTAGAACTTTCAGCTACAGGGTTATATCATCCACTGTTATGTCCCCTCGTATTGATACAAATTTTGAGACTAATGTGTTTCCTAAGTTTCTTGCAGGTTCTGTTACGACAGTGACTAGCATGAGATGTTTGTGAAGTTCCTGAAGGTAAAACGTTTAATTTTCAAGGGTTTTTGAACTAGAGGATGCATATGAATTTTTAGTTGACTACATCGAAATATTGCACAAGCTTGGTATTATGAAGAAGTTTGGGGTACAGGTTGTGACCTTTCAATTTAAAGGTGACACTGAAATATGGTGGCATCACATACAGAGTACCGACCTACAAGGTCTCCGCCCATGTCATGGTTAACTTTCTTTGATCACTCTTTAGAGAAGTATATCGCTCGCTCCTTAAGGGATAAGAGGAGAGATGAATTTTAGAATATTGACCTGATATATCGGACTAGCTCTATGCTTCAAGGACTAGCCAAAGGAATTCAAACCACGGTGATGATAAAGAGTTCAAGGAGAGCTTGGAAATACCAATTTGCACTAAAAGTGAAGCATTCCACATTTCGATAATTGCTTGGATGTAAAATAATGGAATGCAAAATAAACAAAAGATCCCAAAATCACACTGCCTTTATCAACAAACAAACTTTGCACAACCAGCTTATGTAGAAAAGATTTCATATCCTTTGCCAATAGATTCGTGATATCTATGTAATGAGTTGTCAAATGAGCTATATTAACAAAGCCCAAGCTTATACGCATTGGCCCATAGAGTAACCTAGACCGAATAAAAGACCCAAGTCTACATGCACGAGCCTATCCCACGAAGTCCTACAAATAAAGACTCAGGCATGTCAAGCCTATAAAAGACCGGCCATTATCAGATTCTTCTTATACTTGCGGAGTAATATAAGAACTACTTTTATGAATATGGAATAAAGAGTGAAATTTCATATTTCTTTTCTTACTGATTGAATTCAGGTAGAGAGAGCAATAGTCGATCAAAACCCTTAGAAAATTCCTTTTGAAGAGTCTACTAAAAGTTCTTTTATGGTACGTTTACCCACAACTTTCATAATAAAGGAATAAATCTATTAAGTGGGAAAGAGCCCTCGGAAGGCCTCCTCATCCCTTGGTTATGCTAAATCAAGATTTTTTGGTCTTCTTTTATTCGAAACATCTCATGATCTTCAACCAATTACGTACTTCAATACAATTACCGGGAGTAAGCGCTATAGCCTCTTTTCAATACTCAGCGACTTGATTGAACCCAGTATTGTGAAAGGCGAGCACCTTTTGCCTTTCGCGACAAAGCGAGACGAGGTGATGACTTATCTCCATTCATACTTGTGGAGATATCAATGAGGCGAGCAAATGACGAGAAAGGCAATGGGGCGAGAAGGCAATACCTTTTTAATTTTTTTTAAAAAGGCAAAAATTAGGGTTTAAAAGGGTAAAAAATTAAATTTGAGTCTTTTATTTTCCAAGTTTTTTGCAACTATTCACTCTTAACAGCTACCATATCTCCCTGTGTTGACATAGCAGCTACTAGCAGTGAGCTTCTCTAATGAGTCTTCTCTTCAGTTCCTCTTTTTTTCTTTTTCTCTGTTCTTCAGTTCCTTTTCTACTATTCTTTGTTTTTTTTCTTTCAA
>JBDJHY010107825.1:0-13723 GCA_039654485.1 Withania somnifera
CATTACTTATTTTATTAATTTAAATCACCATTTATCCATATCTGTCATGAAATATCATCATCATATCATAAATCTTAACATTAGACCTCAAGGCTCACATATCAAGTGGTGATACTACCCAACCCCAATGCACTCTCATTAGAGCCATAGCTCGGTCTCTCCATGTCATGAATGCACAGAGAAGAAGTAGCATATAAGCATATTCCATATTGATAGCATGTTGTAATCACAACTTATGCCCTGCACAGGCAATTGAATAAATACTAAATCCCGGTCCTGTATCAAACAGGTGTCAACATAGCCATATTAATAATCAACGGAAGAAATAAAGGTACAGGGACACTATCCAACTTAGCTATCCATCCCAAGGAAGCTATTTAGTACAACCAGTAAAGCCGTAAACCCAGAATTAGCACACGAAAACCTACCTCTCGTCCGATGACAAAGCTTTGCAAAAATGCACAAATTTCACTCTGAATGCTATCAAACATGCTCCAATCGATCTGAAACATACGCCAATGAATTCTATACGTTAATATGAGTATAACGACGCAATTTATACTAGAATCTGGACTCGACCCAAAATTGGGACCTAAACGGGCCTAAAACGGGTCTGTGGGACCCGCTTGTCGAAACTAAAAATAAATTTCACCGCGTCATTCCTAACGCTGCTAGGAACTCATAATCCAAATTTGAGCACAATCCGAGTTCGGGTCGGGCTTCAAACCAGCCCGGAAAAAATTGGTCAAAAAGGGGTCAAAGGTCCCCTCTTTATGAATTTACAAATGGAATTTACAGTGTATAATTGTTATTAGGAACAATGTATACTTAATTAAATGAATAATTTCATGAATATATGAATATATAAACATGATTTCATCACTTCAAAAGCTTGAAGCCATTAATGGTGGAAACTAGAAATTCAAGGGTAAATTCAAGGGTAAAAAGGGAAGAAAACTTACTCAAAAACAATGAAGAATCGAAGAACAACGATTCTGAAATTTATCGCTCTTGAAAATATGGTTAGGAGGAATTTTTCCACATTAAAAAATGATTGGGATAAGTATTTTTGATGAAATGAGGTCAAAGGGGTGCTTTACACCCTTTAATAGAATGTTGTTGGGTGGGTCAAGGCCCAAGAGTGTCTTTGGGGCCTAATCTGAAATTTCTGAAAAAGTAGAAAATAAAACTTAGTATGGAGTCAGATATACGGGAGGAGGGTCTCCATCTGGGCAAAAAATATGCTATACAGAGAATAGGAGGAGAAAAGAGAGGGCGTCGAGGCGAGTCCGGAGACATCTTTGCCTCATTGGGCTTCCCGGGGTACCGGGTCGGGTTATCAGGCTGCCCTGCAGGGGTGCCGGGCTACCGGGGTGCCGAGCTGGGGTACCAGGGTGTTGGGATAGAGAGGCTGGATGCCTACCAGTCGGGGTACCGACTAGGCTACTCGGGTGCCGACTAGGCTTGCCGAAATGCCGAGATAGAGGGAAAAATCTATAGCTTTGCAGTAGATTTTCAGGCTGAGTTTCAGAACTGAAACGGAGTCCAAATTTGACAAACCTTTTATGTTTTTTGAGGGGAAAACATATTTTGGACTCAATGGAATCAACCAAAATGGAATAGGAGGTCATTTACTCCATATAACACCAGATTACACTAGAAACCAAAAGGGCCGAAAGGCGCATTTCTCCACCAACACCTCGAATTCACAACGACACGCAAGAAAATTAAACCAAAACCTCTACTAGCCTAAATTCATCATTCCAGACCTGTTGGAAGTGTCAAAATTCCAATCCGACACTCCGAACATCAATTTTTCACACAAACTCCACTTTAAGGCTCTTAAACAATTTCCACAAATTCACATAACTTGCAAATGAAACAACCAAAACACAAACTTAAGGTCAATCTTGACTTTGTTTGGAATTCCAAAGCTAATGGAACTATTTGAATTTAATTCCGACGTCGTCTTGAAGGAAAGTTGACTTTGGTCAACGAATACTTAACTTTAGGATCTAAAATAGGGAATTTGAAATATTTCTCTACCGAGTCGCCAGGGATCCGAATTGTCTGTCCCAAACAAGTCATAAATGACTTGGGGCAACTGATAAAATGCTCTAAGATGCAATACAATGAGTATATATCATAAATGACCATGAGGGTCATTACATGGACCCTAATGGTTGTGCTAGGAAACGTTTGACTAGGTGAGTGAGAGGATTTCATAACTTGTGGCCTCTATCCGTTCCTAGTACATTGTATGTTTGTTTAATATTTTTTTGCTATGTTCATGTATTTTAGATACTGAGCTATGGTAGATTAAGCACGAGTGTGACACGGGTCTATATTTTAAAGTATTATCGTGTTTAACTAAAAATAAAAGGTTAACCTATGTTAATAACTTAAAAGGGGTTTCCTTACTTCTAATTATACTTATACCACAACCACATAGTGGTATGGCTCTATTTTTACAATATAATCAGAATAAAGCTTTGACTGTAGCGAGGTTATGTCTTTGGAAATGAGGAGTATAGACCCCACTATTGCTATTGAGGAGCATTCCTCCTAGGGCGCGGCCCCCATTATTGATTATTGAAGAGAAAACCTCCAGGGAGGGGTCCTTACTATTTGTTTAAGAACATAATCATAATACAACTTTGACTGTCATGAGGTTATGTCTTGGGCACTGAGGGGCGCAGATCTCATTGTTGATAGTAAGACATGGTCCTCCTTGGCCCGACCTCAAATTTTTATTATTAAGGTGATGACCTCTAAGGTGCGGTCCCTACAATTGATTATTGAGGCAAGAACCTCTACGGAGGGGTCCCTACTATTTAATTATGTGATGCGAATCTACGGGATGCGGATCCTATTGTTGATCATGAGACACAGCCTCCCGATTCAAGATGGGTATGCTTTTTTTTACCTTTTCTCATGCCCTAGCATTCATTCTATTTTCATTGGTTGTATATGCTGGTCTTAAGGGGGAAGTCATGATGAGTCCTTTTGGCGTCAGGTAGGTTTTTTGTGCTTCTTTTTGTTTGTACTTGGTGGTTTTATTGGGGGCATTTGGGTTATATTAGTTCCTTAATTTATTTATATTGATTTTTGTTACTCGAATTTACCTTTGAATACCTTTTAGGAACTAATATACTCAGTTGTAGTTTAGGTACACTTCCTATGATTCTTTTCAGTACTTGGAGATAGTTGGATACTCATGTACGACAACTATGCATAGATTTACTTTCTTATATCACATACTTTCCTTTTGGTTATCAGTAGTTTGTATCTATTATTGTTACAAATTTTGGAAGCATAATTATTTTATATTTCTTAGTTTCCTTTATTTACCTATTTTACTTCCCTCACCATTTGTTTACTTGTATTATACATTCGCCCAGTCAGCCTATGATGCCTACTTGGTAGCTGTGTTTTTGTACTCATACTAAGCTTTTGTACCATTTTCGTGGTGCACATACAGGTAAGGGTTATCTATGACGACATGATCGTACTGGGTAGATTGTTGTTCTGTGGAGGCTAGGGTAAGCTTGTGCCTTTGAGCTGATTGTGGATTCAATCTGCTGTAGCCTACCTTATTCTTTCTCATGGATGGCCTTGTATAGTATTACTTTATAGGATCTTATACTTGCATATATTTTTCTTTTGGATTCTCTGGTTTGTAGCTCTATATGCCATTGTCACTAGGTTTTGGGCTGGGTTGTATATATTTATTTCTGCCTTTTTTTGCTAGTTGTTCAGTTATTTATAACTTGTAACTTGTGAGCATTTATGGTACATTGGACGTAGCTCTAGACTGTAGGGATCAACTTGTCTACGTGGAGTGTTGTAGATGCCATCATGATCCAAAATTTGGGTTGTGACACCAGTACTTACTTTGTATAATATGAAACTCTATCATGTCTAATTACAACAAACCAATCCAACTATTCGTCCTATCAATAGAAACCAAATAGGACCTCAATATCTGATCTATTACTAAATAGTCTCCTATCGGGCTTGCAACAGAAACAGGGATAGATAACACCCTATAGCTAACCCCATGCTAGGTGTAAAGTTGGAGCAAACATAACCACAAGTGGAACAAGGATCAAACAAGGTTGAGGCTGATCTAGAACAAACGAAGATCACACCTATACTCACAACATTCAAGGACTCCACCTCAGTCCTGCTAGGTACAACATACAATTGGCGACCACTGTTGGACCGACCACTACCATAACCACCGACACTACGTCACTAGAATCCACCATGGGAACCACTACCCTATGTCCCACCTCTAGCTGGTGGAGGAATAAATATCAAAGGATGGACAGACTGGGGAGTAGGCTGATGCATACCCTTCTGAGTAAGAACTACAACTTAAACCAGACTGGCCACCAAGGCATGTAGACCCAGAACCTCTAGAAGACTTCCTAGAAGATAAGACTAAAAGCCTACTGATCTGGCTTAGAAACCCAAATAAATGCCTGTATCGGCCAACTTGACTAACCTTGAGAAGATGGATAATTAGAATAACCTCAGCCTACTGAATAAGAACCACTGGAACTACCCTATTATGTCTACCTCTTCTTGTTATACTGGCATGACTCATGAAAGGAGGAATCCATAGAATGAGCATGGCCAAACACTATCTGAAATGAACGGCTATAAAAAACAAACAAGGCTCAGCCTATCCTGCTCATTCTAGGACAAAAAGTTCCTCATAAACACCTAGTAAAACTCTGACCAAGTCATATTAGGTGATCTTGTTTGTCTACACGTCATCAAATCTCTCCACTACGACTTCTCCATGCCATGCATCTAGAATATGGTGTAGGTGATTCCATGGGACTTTATAAAATTGAGGTTTCTCAACCTCTCCTAACAATCAACAAGAAACTCTTGGTCACAGTCCCCTAGAACTCTAGTAAATAGTGGGGGATTAAACTTGAGCAACCTAGTCAAGAGCTCCTAGTCCAAATTAGTCATAGCTACCTTTGCTTCTACAGTAAGGAAACAACAGGAATAGGTACCACCTAAGTGCGAGTAGGGTTTACTGCTGTCTAAACTTGCAGAGGAACCTATAATAACCCTTCCTGACATTTTTGCATTTTTGCATTTTGTTGCATTCTAGAGCTTTCTTGTAGTGGCTCTAAGTCATGTTTGTCCTATCGGGACTAGTGATTTTATTCCTGGGTCGTTCGTTTGGTTATTATGTCTTTTTTCCTATTCAAGAGCCTTTAGTATTAAAATATTTTACTTTGGTCAACACTTTGTGAAAATGAGCTCGAAATTGAATCCTGTTAGGTCCATTAGCTGCAAAACAGATGGACTTTTTATTCGAGTTTGAGAGTTTTAGTTTTGAGTTTATTGGATTTTATGTGTTTTATGTTCTTTATGTTGCCTAAGTGGAACTTGAGTAGTCATACTTTGATCGGAGCCATAAATTAAAAAATCAATAGTGCCATCAACTCGAAAATATCAGGATTAGGTTAAGTGAATTTTTTGTTCGGGGTTCCAGATCAACAAAGATCATTTTGAGTACTTGTGTAGAAAGTTGGATTTTTCAAAAAGTGTTAACTTTGGTCAACATTTTGTCAAAATTACCTCTGATCAATTTTTTTTTATGTACCATTGAGTTTGGAATATCACTTCCATATAATTGACATACTTGGTTTGTGTAGTCAGACTCCATTTGGTCCTAGAGATCCAAATTCTTACCCAAAATATTACATATTTTTAGTTGACGGAGCATTTAAACTTTCTTAAGCACAATCACATTTCAGGGGCATAGTCGGATAAAATTCCCGTTTTCCTAATAAGCATGATCATGCTAATCAGCACTGATAGAGCTAATACTGGCCTTCCCCATTAGTACCGATAGCGCCAATGGCACCAACTCTAAGTCCCCTCTCCCTTTAGCATGATTACATTGCTCTGTTTCCATTAATTCTAAGGGCCTCAAATCCTCTTTAGTGTGATTGAGCTAAAGGTTTTATGATCCATTAGCCCAATTGCGCTGGCTAGCGCCAATAGCTCTAAAGGTTGGGACCTCTTATTTAAAGCTAAAAACCAAAATTTTCATCCATTTATCATATTTTGTGTTCTTCAAAAGGTTCCATTAAATTACTTGTGACTTCTCATAAACGTATGGGTGACTTTGAAAATATGGTTACTTCAATTCCCCATCAATTATTTATAATTTCCTGTAATGACCCTTATGGTCATTTATGATAAATACACATTGTATTGCATCTTAGATTGCTTTAGTAGTTTCCCCAAGTCATTTATGACTTGTTGGGACAGACAGTTCGGATCCCTAGATACTTGGTTGAGAAATATCTCAATTTCCTTATTTTAAAGCCCAAAACCAAGTACTTGTTGACCAAAGTCAATTTTCCTTCAAGACAAGCTCAGAATTAAATTCTAACAGTTCCGTTAGCTCCATAATATCAAACAAAGTCAAGATTGAACCTAAATTGTGGGTTTTAGCTAAGTTTGTGGCCTAAAGTAGAGCTCGAAGTGGTATTTTGATATTCGGTATGTCAGATTGGAATTTTGACGCTTCCAGCAACTCTAGAATGTTGATTTTAGGCTAGGAGAGGTATTGGTATAATTTTTGGACTTGTTGTTGCCTTTTCGAGGTGTTGGTGGAGAAATTCCCTTTTGACTACTTTGGTTTGAGGGGTTATTTTTGAGTAAACAACCTCGAATTTAAGTTTTGTCGATTCCATTGAGTTCATTATGTCGTTTTCATGCTGTTTGCACATTTGGATTGTCAAAATTGGACTCTAGTTGATCCCCGAACCACTGGATGGAAATCCTGAAATATGCAGAAAGACCTACAACTGGTGCAGGTCACGTACCTCTACGCGATCTTTGTGGACCCTCACTTGATAGCGATTCAATGATCTAGTGTGCTTCTTGATCGCGGGCCTCTCTCACGCGATCTGAATGAAGCCTTGTCTAGTTCCTTTTACGTGATCGCGAGCTTGGCTCATGCGATCGTGATGGCTAATTTCTAGTACCCTATGCGATCGCGGTTTAAAGCCACACAATCGCGATGAATATATACCTGGCAGTTTATATTTTCCTGCAGCGACCCCTTTATGTTTTATTTTAGCCAAAAACACAATTCCAATAGTTCTACAGGGAAAATACTTCTCCTAACCACCATTCCAGTCCAAGAAAGATCTTCTCAATGATTCTCTTCGATTCCACACGAAATTTGGTAAGTTTCTTCTCTTCTTCTTCCTTATTTTCATAGTTGTCCACCATTAATTGCACCAAGAGTTGAGGTTGATGAAATCATCCCATAATCTGTTGATTTATGTATAATTCTTCATAAATTGAATATATATTGATCCTAGAATTATTACTACCCCGAAATCCCGATGTTATATTCGTAAAGATTGAATCTTTGACCCCTTTAGGGTCAATTTTATCCGTACTGATTTGAAGCCCATCCCGCATTCGCGTTGGGCCCAATTTTGGAGCACGGGCTCCTAATGATATTGTGAACTCTGTAGTAAATTTTATTTTCGGTTTTAGCAAGCGGGCACTGCAAACCGTTTTAGGCTCAATTCTGAACCCAGTTTGGAACTTAGCATAAAATACACTATTCGACTCGTATTAACATAATGAATTCATTGACGTAAGTTTCAGATTATTTGGAGACCGTTTGACATCAGTTGGAGCACAATTTGTAATTTTGCAGCTCTTTATTGCCGGATGAGAGCTAGGCTCCGCGGGGCTATCTCTGGGCTTATAGATTTAATAACTATACTAAATAGCATCCTTGGGTTGGGTAGCTAGGTTGTATAGTATCCTCGTACCATTCTTTCATCCGTTTCATGTTGATATTGATATCTTGGCACCCGAGTGATATGGGGCCTGAGATTTAGCATTTGATTAGAGATACCTGTGCAGGGCATAGGCGGTGGATAATTCATGATTTTATGTTGATATATACATGTTGTTGATATGTTGTGCATTCATGATGCGAGAGGCTGAGCCTAAGCCTCTAATGAGAGTGCATTGGGGTTGGTTAGTATCACCATATAATTTATGAGCCATGATGGCCAACGGATGATTTGATGATAAAGTTTCATAGCGGTATAAAGAAATAAATGAGAACACTTTAATAATAATATAAGTAATTACCTTTTACTGTTTTAGTCTAGACATGGCATCGAGCACCCGGTAAGACTGTTTTCACTTGTTTTAGTCTAGGCATCACACCCTGGCCATCCAGAAAAGTATCTTTTTACTAATAAACATTGAGAATTGAGACCGACTTCATTCGGCAGTGAGTACAGCACTGGGACTTTAGACGGTCATCATATGGTAGGGAGTACAACTTTTTGACACATGTGGTACTAGTGGTTGTGGAAACATAGTAATATTGATTACTGAGGACCATAGGTGATACTACCATGTACATCGATATTGAACGCCTTGACTTACCGAGTACGGCTAGCTGATATTACTGATATGATATGATTGATATGAGGCACTATGTGATGGCGGGATAACAATGATATGAGGCACTATGTGCTGGGCGGGATAACACTGATATGAGGCACTAGATGCCGACGGGATAACACTATTATGGGGCACGATTCTCCAATTATGATTCATGTATTTCTGAAAGTGGGATGTGAGGTTCTGATGACGATCATGTGTGTAACTTTTCTGCACTTATTTTCTTCTGGGTGCCCATAGGTCGGATAAGGGGCGTATGGGTGAGCATGTTTCTGTATATGTTGCGCTTCCTTATGAGGTACTTGTCAGCATTTACTTTCTTTAATTTATTATCTGTATCACTGCATAGTTGTCCTTATTGGCTACTTGTTGTTTCATGTTGTGTGGGATTAGTTCTTTACACTCTTGTTCAGTTATTTGTCCTTTCACTTGAGGTTACCGGTATACCTACCATGTTCTACTCCTATCTTCTTTGATTCCCATATATTGTGTTATATTTCACATATGTTGTTGCATGGATGCCAGGTACGTTATCTTCCATTGCCTGAGATCCTATTATGTGATTAGCTAGCGATATCCGTCTATGTGACACTTGATTCGTAATTGAGTTGCTAGTTTTCTCGTAGTTGTACCATTTGCTTCTGTGACCCTTTTTCTTGTACTCTATTATTTACTACTTTTATTATTGTTATGTGCTGCGTGGGCCCTCGAAGCCTATTGGGTACGGGTTTCTTCGACAACTTGTACTCATACTACACTTGCATATGTGCAAATCCGAGTACAGGTTCTCATTCATGATAAGCAGATAGTTGTTCATTCGGATCTTATTCACATCAGAGATTCAGGGTGAGCTTGGAGTCCAGCTTGTTCCTGCTTCACTTCAGACTTGTGTTTTCTTGTTGATCTCCATTGTATTTCAAAGATATCTTTATACTACACTTACTTCAGTCTTATCATTTATGTACTTAGTGGTTCGTTTGACATTAATACTGAATTTTGGGTAGATTAAGTTATTCTTTAATTCTTCCGCAAGATAGTATTTTATCTTACCTTTTGATATACTTCCGCATTTAATATAGTAGTCCTCCAAAGCTTCAGCATTGGACTACGGGGTTTGATTCTCTTACTTATGGTATAGTAGGTGTCATCATGATCGGCAAAATCGGGACGTGACACATATGAATAAAATGAATGTGCATCTTTTGGTCCTCAAAAGTTATAATAGAAACTGCAGGTTGAGGCTAGAATGACAGTTGAACTGGCGGTACCTCTAGAGTAGGTTACGTAGGATGAACTTGCGCTACTACAAGTACTAACTGAAAAAGAGAAGCAGGGGCACCCTATGCCGTTCCTTGGTCTGAAGTCTGACCTGTGGGTGCTCTACCAAACATAGAAATCATACACTGCCATATGTATCTAAGTGTATCATCTGAAGGTGGTTGTATCTATGATGGAGTTAGATCTGTGGGTGCAGGATCATTTCGCTCCACTCTAGCCCGGCCTTGCCAACGGGCTCTAGCTCTACCCCATCCCCTAACTGGAGCCCTCTATGGAGGTGGGGGAGAATCATCACCTTTGGGTACTGACCGCGTACAGACCATCTGTGGAGGAATATTACAAAGATGAGTAACCAAGAAACTAGTGTAAACCTCGCATGAAAGAGTTAAAAAAATCATCCCTATAAAAGAGCCATGTATCCTTCCGAAGATAGGATATGTACGTCTTCATACCAATCTCAAGGACTATACCAAACTCCTGCTCCTACAACAAGAGACACCCATGAACTTAGAGCTTTGATACAACTCTTTCATAAGCCAAAAATCGAGTTGTGATGGCGTCTACATCTCACGAATAGATAGGCCTAGCCCCGAACCAGAGCATTAAGTGATGGGCCAGTACAAAGGATAGAATAGGAGAAGAAGGGTGATGAACAGAAGAACAAAATATCACATAAAAATACACCACTGAAACTAACTCTCCGTAACCTAGTATTGTGGATTTAAAGCATCTATATACAGAAAAGTACAAAATACAACAACTAACGGGGAATAACTACAAAATAGTTACCTAGGATCCGACCAGGAAAGCTCAGATATGGAAGGAAAACATGTCAGTAAGGCCGACGATTGCTCACTGGGAATCTCCTGGAAACAGCACCAACTATCTCGTATGATCATGTCTGCTCTGTTGGCTCATAATAGGATCTGCATCATAAAAAGAAGCAAAAGTGTAGTATGAGCAGCAAAACAACGGGTGCCCAATACACTTCATAGGCCAACTGAGAAAAATTAAGTATAAAGAAATATAAAAAACAACTAGACTAGTGGCACATAATATACAACAAGACATGGGTACTATGGCAATAACTAGGAAGTGTGGTGAAGATCAGCTATCAAGGTATGACACACAAACCCTAGACCACAAGAAAATCATGACCAAACATGGCACGTACCTGGAGCTCCAACGTAATCAGCACAAAGAAGGGCCAATAAGAGAATATAACTAATAGCATGCCAAGCTAACAACAAGTGGTACCTACCAGAGACAGCTAGAAACAACCAAGCCTACTAGTAAACAAACTCGGAAGTAACCCATACTATTAGTGGGTACAACCAGGTAACCAAGTAACCCAATGGTTACTCCCCGTAAGTCTTGAAGAGTGCAAGTCAACACATAAGGCAACAAAAAAAAAGGGGTACTGAAAAGTAAACACTGCCTGCAAGCACCCTCTTAGTTCATAACCTTCCAACATAGGTCTATAGTGTCTGTACGTTCTGTCCCCGATTCATAATCTCACTTTAGAGGTCAATATGCATGTACGCTACCCTCCCCGATTCATAATATCGTAGTGGAGGTAAATAGTGCAAACAAGTCCTTGGAATGGCTACCTGGAATCCATAGAATGGCTACAAAGCCCTAGTCACGAGGTACATTCTCTCCAAGCCCAGCTACAGTCCAGAGCCACAGATAATCACACCAGAGGTACCACCACTGCCTAGAGTGAACCCGTTAGATCTCAGTACACACCCTTACAAGGGAAATACGGAGCTATCATAGATTAGGACAATATAAATCACTCCCAGGTTGCACCGGCTAGGGTATAATATTACCACACATAGCTGCTAACTATCTAGCAAAGTTGTATCCATCTATCTATAGACAGGTGGCTACACCTATCCAACTTATACACAACACCTTAGGTGTAACACAGAAGTAGTCAGTCTACCTAGATCGTCTCTAAAGCCACCAACCTAAATCAGGGGATAGCTACTAAGTTCTAATCACTAGTATAATCCCCTCCAAGACAATCTATAAACAATACACACCTATAGTGATACTCCTCCCCCAACCATACTATGTTCCATAGTTGGTATTGAACGTACGAGCAGGGAATATATCCCCAGAATAAGTAACCAAGCAACAAGTCAACTAAGCAGGATATAGGCCAAAAAAATAAGCATATCGCAGACTGACTAATAGTCCCAGTCCCGAGCTGGTGCTTTTACCATTCATATACACACTAATACCCAATCTGAAGAAAGTAGACCATAACTTACCTGGATTATGGTGGTATCCTCTAGATGTATGCCTAAATATCCAAAGAATCAAATACCAAATACAAAATTATACGAGGTTTGGGAAAACATAACCCACGTATCAGGACGAGTAAAATAAGACCCATATTTCCATATATATAGTGGGGTTGAAATCCAAACTAAAAGAGGGTCCATAAACTCTATAGCTCGAAAAAAAGAAATAATTTTACCAACACGTAGAACAGATCTCATACACATTATTGTAATAAAAAACGCCCAAACTAGCGGTATTAATTGAAGATATAAGCCTCAAAACTTTATGTAATAACGAAAAGGAAGAATTACCTGGTAGAAATGATCATACAATTACCAAAATATGTTTTTATGGATTGAATCCTGGATATGAACCCTTAATTGAGACTATTTAGCTCTGAAAATAAGGAAAATATGAGCAGAGTTAGAAAAAAATTGCAAAAATTATGAGAAGAAGAAGATACATAGACCAACCTACTAGCTGATTTATCAGCCACACTGACAGATTTTTGGGATGTTTCAAGAACACATACGGAATGTAAATGAATTTCGATTTCAACACTCCATATATGACATATTCATGCAATCAATATTTTGGACTCAACAGAATTGACCAAAAGAAGATCCGGGATCGTACAAGCTAATCAAGGCCCAATGGTGCTATAATTGCAAAAGAAATAAGCCATAAACTGCCAGGGAACAGAACTATTGGTCCTAGCAAGTCACAAATAAATTAGGGTGGTTATAAGGATGCTCTAAATACAGAAAAACATCAAAACACAAAAATGACCCTGAGGGTCATTAAAATTCTAATTTGAGACTCGATCCTGATTCAAGACATAATCTTGACTTGGGATCTGACTTCAGACACGATATTTGATTCTGACTCTTAAATTGAGATTCAAACCCCAATCTTGACTCTCGATGTTGAACCTAATCCCAAATAGTATTTTGAATCCTACCGAGACACAACTTAGCACCTAACCCTAGCTTTTGACTCGAGATTTAACTCTTGACCCGAAACACCATCTTATCCACCATTTCTTTTAGGGACTCAACCGCTGAATTTTGATCTAGGACTCAACACTGACTTTTAAATTAAGACCTAACCCGAGATTGGGGTACGAATCTTGACCCCGATTCCCGATATAGAACTCGTCCCTAATTTTATTCCTGGGATATCAATCTGACTCTCAATTTAAGACCAATCCCAACTCCTGACCAGAGACCCAACTCTAATTTCTGACCTCGATTCGTGATCTTACTCTTAACTCAGAACCTAACCCTGACTCCTGACTCGATATCTAATCCCTGACCCTTATTCTTAATACGCTACTCAACCAAGGACCTGATCCCGACCAAGATTCGACTGTCGGTCCTAAATCTTGATCCGAGATTCAATCCCAACTCTAATCCGGGACCTGATCCTGAAACTCAACCCCGAATTGAAATTAGATATATGAAATAATGACTTGAATCTTGAAAACTTAGTTTGTCAATATTTTATTAACACAAGAAACCCTCAAGTAAATCTAATGAACTATAAGATATTAAAACAAATCTAAAATGAATTAAAAAGGGTCGAAAACACTCCTAATTTGAAACTGAATTCTATTAGAAAAAATAATTCAAAAATGTGATTTCTACATAAATTGAAAGTAGAATATTAC
>JBDJHY010108044.1:0-13722 GCA_039654485.1 Withania somnifera
AGGTGCCATCATAATTCCGAGAAATCAGGTCGTGACATCATCCATGAAGGGCATAATGATGTTCAGAAAGAGGTGCAAGCTCAGCCATCGGTATATTGTCCCTTTTGAGATTCTTGATCAGATTTGTAGTGTTACTTATAAGTTGGCTTCGCAACCTATGTTTTCAGCTATGCATATTGTGTTTTGTGTGTCTATGTTGAGACGGTATATCCCTAATGAGTCTATGTGCTTTATTTTGATTCTGTTCAGGTCGATTAGGGATTATCGATTGTTAAGGAGTTGATTATTATTTTTTCTAGAGAAGTGAGGAATTTAAGGTACAGGTAGATACCCATGGTCGAGGTTCAATGGAAGGATCATCCCATAGAGGACACTGGGAGATCAAGAGTAAGTTGAGGTTGCAGTATCCGCATCTTTTTTAGTCTTCGGGTACCTCCATGTTGTAACTTTTAGGGATGAAAGTTCTTTCTAGTAGTAGATGTTTTAAAGAACTTTACAGTCATTTTTGGATTTTATTATATCTTATAGCTTTCTTGTAGAAGCCCTAAGTCATTTTGACTTATTAGAATTGGTGGTTCAGTTCACGAGTTGTTCGTTTGGTTGTTATGTCATTTTCTTAATTTTAGATCCTCTAATATTGAAATTATTTATAGCATTCTATAAAATGAACTCAAAATCATATTCTGATAGTTCTAGTCATTCCAGAATGTGGATTTTGGTCTAGATGGACTCTTTGTTATGGACTGGACGCCTTACATTTTGTTTTGTCTTATTTTTTTTATTATATGTATTTTCTAGTTCATGAGTGTTGCTTGGGTGGTAATTCGGTGATCGAAGTCTCAGATTGAAAATCTAACTATGCCACAGCTTCAGATGTCGGGTATGGGATAGGTGAGTCATTCATTCGGGCTTTGGGCCAACCCAACTCATTTTGAGTACTCTGTTGGAAAGTTTGTTAATTTTTCTAAGTGTTGTCTTTGATCAATATTTCATCAAAACGACCTCGTACCAGAATTTCTTCCATGTCATTGTGTCTGAAATATAGTTTCCATAAAGGTAGCAGATTTGGTTTGTCTTCATCTGGTTCTTAATGCAATTTGAGCATTGTGTTAATGTTGTTTTCTTGGTTGGTTTTAACTCTTGTGGTGCAAGTCTCAGATCCCTTTTACTTTCCAGGGAACTGGCTGACTCACGGCCGAAGATGATTGGGTTGGATTTTGCATTCACGGTTGCTTCACCGCGTTAATAGCGAGTTGACCTAGACTGTACTTCTTTTTTCCTTCTCTACAAACACACCCACAACACTGCATTTCGGTGAGTCAGCTTAGTGGCTGAATGCTTTCCCGATCAACTATCTGTGTTCACACATGGTCAACCCCCTGGCAATATATAAATTTCAAAACCCAAATTTTATTCATTCTTAATTATCTTCTCACTTCCAAAGATCTTAAATCACCATTTTCAATCCTTAGTGTTTTGCATGCGATTGTGGGTGACCCATACTATTTTCTTGATTATTCTCTAATTATTGTTAAGTTCCAGTCTAATTTCTCTAAATTTCTTCCATAATTTCCCAAGTTCCAAAATTTTCTTCTTCACTTTAATCCATTGTTTCTATCTTATTTCTTGCTTGACTTAGCTCTAGATTTTTTTGTATTAGTTCCCTATGGCGTGGGCAGTATTTTGGTATCCTCTGTTCGGAGTTTCCGATTCGTAGACCCTTAGGACCATTTTGACACATATTTGACCCCTATTATAATCATATATTTATGGGTATTGTTTGACTCCTACTAATGTGAAGATTATTATTTTACTAGTTTCATGATGATTTGAGCTTATTTGTGCATTTTTGGACCATTTGGAGCTTTCTAGGCTATTTTTCTTAGTATTTGTGAGCTTATTTTTAAAGCGCATGTAGGCTATGGCTTAGTGATCTTAGAATTGGATTATATGGGAAATAATTGTAGAAATTATCAATCCTTAAGTTAGGGTTCTGATAAGTGGTGAAATTACCACATTCTAAGGTCTTTTCAGCTATATAATTCACTGCTTTATTATGATAAGGTTCCTCTTATGTTGTGCGCTTGTGTTATTTCAGGTAAAAAATGAATACAAAGCACGGAGAAGAAAAAAGAGACACAATGAAAGAAAAGTAGTTTACTGGAATTGGCAGCTTCAGTACCCTTCACGATTGGGGAGCCCTAGCTGCGATCGTGAAGGTCAGCATGGAAAACAACACCTCAGGACACTTTATGATAGCGTAGGTACTCCAAATGATCTCAATGCAGCAATGATTCACCGACATGATCGCGAGGTTGTAGCATGCGATCGCGATGCAGCAATGTTTCAAAAACGTGATCGCGAGGTGTTATCATGCGATCATAATGAAGAAGGAACTAAAATTAGG
Organism: Withania somnifera; assembly: GCA_039654485.1. Taxonomy (NCBI): domain Eukaryota; kingdom Viridiplantae; phylum Streptophyta; class Magnoliopsida; order Solanales; family Solanaceae; genus Withania; species Withania somnifera. The sequence goes on from JBDJHY010108044.1 coordinate 2,408, forward strand.
CGATTGTGAGGTGTTATCATGCGATCATAATGAATAAGGAACTAGAATTACGCGATCGTGGTATGTGTCACGCGATCACGATGAAGTACGCCTTAGCCACTTAGGGACTATTTTGGAACTTCACAATTTTGAGCCCAAATTCAACATATACTCCATTAGGCCTCGTTTCATACATCTTTGGCAGTCAAGATAAGATCTTTTTATTTTTCATATATCGAGAGAGTGCAAAACACAACCATTACAGTTTGGGGTGAAGATTTTGATGAAACTATTGATGTATTTTTACCCATTTCTTCTCCCCTTGCTTTGTATTGAATAATTTAGTGTTTAGTGTTTCTTTCTTGTTTGAATATTGCATATAGAGATATTTCTAGATTTATTCAAGATTGTTAGTTTTAGTTCTATCTATTGCTTGTATATAAATTAATTACTTGTTGATTAGTATTTGGTTTTGATAGATTTAAATCATGGTGAGCCTATTGTATGCCAAAAGAAGTAGCTAACCCTTGGTATTGTCCATTTATTCTTTGTTAGCTTGAGAAAGTAAGTTAGAATTGGAAACATTGATTTAGCATAAAGTGAGTGTTTTCCTCATTAACGGATTTGAGCTAGAGATAGTAAAATCCTAGTGAAACCGAATTGAGTTGTTTTGCATGCTCTTTAACTTGGTTCAAGAGAACAAACGAATGAAGGTTTTTTAGTATACAAGAGAAGCTATTAACACATATTAATTAGTGTTTGAGAGAAATTAATTGGAACTCAAAGGCTAATATTTAATCCCCAAGTGTAATCAATTGAGAATTTAGTTTAATATAATGGATCATTAGTAGAATTAATTACCTTAGTTGTTGTTTTCTTTTGATTGGTTTGTGAGGCCATTGATAAAACTTTTTTTTTATTATATTTTTATTTATGTGGCACCTTTTCATACTTCTAACCCCCCATTCCACGTCAGACCATTTGAGTCTTAGTAGTTGTGCTTTAGTTTTCCGTTCGTACTCAATTGCCTTCACATTGTTCCCTGTGGATTGGACCCCGACTCACAAGTCAGGTACATATATTTTAAAAATGACCGTGTAAACTTTTAGATTGGTTACGGAGTGTAGTTGAGCATTATCAAAAGTAGCGTCACCGGGGAACGATTTGGCCCATTTTGTTAGTTCAAAAATTAGAGTCAATTACTTTTACTTGGATTTGTAAATATGTGTTTATATTTTTGGTTAGCTTTTTAGTATAGGTTAGAGTCTATTTTTTCTTTTTCTTGATTATAAGTTAAATGGAATCATTGGTTGAAAATGATGTTAATGGTTGTAGTCCATGTCTTCAAAATCCGCGCCCTTACTTTGACCAAAATAATGAAAATTTCACCAGGAGAAATATATGTGCACCTTCTAGTTTCCGTGTTAAGCATGCAATTGCAATGGGTTTGTCTTTCCTCCATTAAGAAGAACATGCTGAAATCAATGATGTGAGCCTAGATTGACTATTAGTGTACTTGGAATTTCATCAAGTGCTTGCACAATAGTTGAGAAAATTCTTTTAAAGGCATGTGGAATTATACCAAAGTGTGGTGCAATTTGAATTTGACCTCTAAAACTTGGAAGAAAAATTAAAATTCAAAAAAGATGATTTCGTGTTCAACACCAAGAGGTTGTACAAGTTGATTCAAAATGTGTATCCACGGAGGAGAAAGTGAGGATTGATTATGGGGAGTTGATGGGAATTTGTGAACCATCAAATCCAAAGATTTTTCAAGATGTCGAAATTGAGGAGATGATACTAGGGTTCCACACTAAAGTTCAATAATTCATGGTTGATGCCTCTAGTACAAATGGGGAAAAAGTTTCCAAGAATGAAGCAACTTTGACATTGGTGAGTCTTAAACCACATTCCAACCATTTTTCAACATTGTGCTTGGCGGAGGTTGAAGAAGATGAACTACCCAAGCCTTTATAAAATGTGGGTGATAAGGAAGAAGATATGTTTATGTTGAACTTTTAAATGCCAAGGTGACAAAATAATGTTCCTTATTTAAAGGCCAAAAATTGCAAGATGCAAAATTCAAGTCTTGGATTTTGCATCCATTCACCACCATCCCATGCAATCCAAAGAAAGCTTAATCTCATGTTGGGAAGGAAATTCAAGTCTTCAAAGTGGTGAGACAAATGGTAAAAGTGATGGTCAGTGAACTTTAATTTTTAGTTTGTGCACTTTTAGTTTTAAAGTTCATGTTTTACATTTTTTATAGTAATTTTGACTAATCCACATTGCAAATTTCTTTTTTAGAGTCAACGGAGCTTGTAGGTGACTTTCTGAAATTTTTGGTAAGCAAACATGCAAAATCAGCACTCAAGCTGAAATTTTCAAAAAGCTGAAAAAAGTTCACTACTGTAGGAAAGATGGCATTCACGATCACGTGCATCACATCACATCGCGAAGTTGAACTTTTTCACGCGATCGCGTCATATATCATTGTGATCCCCATCACTACAATCACGTCCATACATCCGCGATGGCATAAGAGACTACCCAGATACATAAACACAGCTAGTTATAGAAAAGGGTCCATAAATTTCTCCCTCATTCTGAAAAACAAACTAATCACCTTAAAAATTTCTTTGAAGAAAATTCAATTTCCTCTTGCATTCATTCATCCCAACTTCATCAAGGTATGATTCTTGCCCTAATCTTTTCAATTGTTTTGTGTATGCAAATGCCTAAATTTAATGGGAAAGTTTTTTCTTTGTGAGGGCTAGTTTGTTTCTTATAGTTTTTGTGCACTTGAAATTTGAAAAAGTGCTGGGTAAGGTTGGTTTGAGTGACAAATTATGGGTAAAATGTTTAAAGCGTGAGTGAAGAAATTGCTATTAAAAAAAAAAAGAGAAAGAAAAATAGTGCCTAAAACCTGTTTGGGTAAATGCTTGAGTAAGCACTAATCTAGACAAGGAGACAACCATCGCAATCGCGGTCCCACTTTTATGATCGCGTAGCATGAAATGGCTTGCTTCCAAGATCGTGAAACCCATGTCGTGATCGCGGTGAGAAAAAGTTTCATTCAACACGATCAAGATGAGTAGCGATCAACCTGCATAACAGTAGCTTTGCACATGTTTCATCGTTAGTTTTTTATCCAGTTTCTTTGGCCTGGACTGATGCTTATATGTTGTTCTATGTTCCCATAAAATCTTTTGAAAATCATAAACAATTTTGTTGGTACTTTGAGTTTAAAATAGCCGACGAACAATTTGAGAATGTGCAAGTTGACTTCGATATGACATTCAACAATGATGATAATGAATGGGACACCTTTATGTCCCTCAACTGCTCACAAGTTCATGATCGTTTGGCCTCAAAGAAATCATACAAAAAAGAGGGATTTTATAAAAATCTTGAAAGAAAAATAGCCAAGTTCAATGAGAGGTTGAGGCCTACAAGGTGGATGTTTTTTGTGAATAAGTCTATCACTGCGAACTTTATATTGGTTTGCTAGTTCTATGCTAATTCCATCGAGACTGACTTTGCAAATAAGAAGGTGGTCATAGTTCGAGGAAAGAAATTCCAATTTGATTCACATGTGATCAATGCACACTATAACCTTCCTGATGTTGATAATAGAATATACATTAAAGCGGCCAAGAGAGCGAGGATGATTTGTTTGCACAACACTTACATAGTGGAGTTGTGCTTTTTGGATAGAGTCAAAAATAACATTAGGTCTTCTCAGTTCACATCCAAGGCCAAAACATGGTTTTCCATCATCTGTACAAGAATCAGTCCATCTAGGAATGAATCTGAGGTAACTCTAGATAGGGGTAAAATCATTTGTGCTCTTATAGAGGGGATACCCATTGATATCGGGAAGATAATAGTAACTTATATTCAAGAGTTGGTGATTGATAGGAACAAAATCCTATTTTTTCCTTCCCTCATCACACACCTATGCCAAAGTGCCAGAGTTGAGAAAAAAGTGGGTAACTGAGAGAAAGGGCCAGAAAAGTTCATATGCCCACTGAAAAAAAGAGGACCAGGAAATGTACTCAAAAAGAGGAAGATTGAATTAGATTCCATATCCTTTTGTCAGTTCTCCGAGAGTTAGACAGTTTCTATCACTTCAACGACCATTAGGTCACTTTGTGGAGGAGCACTGGCTCTGAAGCACATACAACCTAGGTACTCGGCATTGAGGGATAGATTCACCAGCTTGTAGATGGCCTACTCAAAGGTACTGGGGAGAGTTCCTCCGTAGTTGATGGTGCTCACCACTACCCACCTTCGCAAATGTGGTCAAGAAGAAGAAAGAAATCAAAGTCGCAGAGAAGAGGCTTAGTGCTAAGGTGGCCAAGGTTGAGCACAGTAAAAAGAGACAGAGGGAGAATGAGTGCAAGAAGAATAGATTCTTGAGCAAGTTAATGGGCCTCTTACACAAGTTGTGTGTAGCTGATGACAAGGATGATGTAGAGGAGGAGGAGACAATGCTAGATGCCCCGAGCAATAGCTCTAGTAATGAGTGATGATGTTCAGGGAGATTTTAGCCCCTTCTTTGTTCATATGAATAAGTTTTGTGAGCTTAGGTAGTGAGGGCACTACGATATTTTAAGTTGGGGGTGGGGTATGACTGATTATGTTTTTATTATGTTCTTCATGTTTTTTCGACATTTATGGATTGCCCTTGTCGGGCGTGGTTGTTAAATTGTTTTGTTGATCTTTATTTAGTAGTTCTTTGTGGATTAGTGTTAAAATTTTGTTGCTTATTTTGAGTCTTTCATTTTCTAGTTTATGGTAGTTTAGTGACTTTTCCTGATGATAGACAGAGTGACGAATTTCTTAAGTGAAAATGTCATCTTTTTGTTGGTAGATTTTGTAGTTATAGGTGAATGAATTGTTTGGTACTAGTGATTAGTCTTCATAATGATCCAACCCTTCCAAAAAAATTTATAAAGTATGAAAATCAAGTTGCATGGAAATTAAATAAGTTTTTGGGTGAGAACAATAATATTGGGTAAGTATGAAATGGTGAAAGGAAAAAGTGAACAAAGTTTGGAAAATAAATGAAATGTTGTGTAGAATTCAAGGAGGGTGTAGTCACTATTATCCTAAATTCCTATCCTACTCGTCCCGAATCCTACATTATAAGCTTTAGAAAGTCCTTGTGTGATCTCCAACAAAACATTTTTGAGTTAGTAATGAAAGAAAAATAAGGGCAAGCCTATGGTTTAATACTTTGTGGAACTTGAATTTCTTTTTTGAGTGTGAGTGTTGTGTTTTATTCCTCGTATTTGTGTTGTACAAAAAGTGTGTTTGGGACATTCTTTATTGTGAGGGCATGTGAATTAGGAAGGAATGGTGATGTTGATATATTCCGAAAGTAAGACAATTGAGCATATTTTGTGAACTAGTGCCTTTGAGCCAAATCTTGAAATTCTTTGTTGTCACTTAGTCATTTGATATGTTCCATTGCATTCTTTTTGGCAGTGTGCATGAAATAGGGAAGGTATTGCTCACATGTTGGTTGACTTATCGCTAGTATCGATTAGAGCCATGAACCTTGTGTTTGCCATGGAGAATGTGTGTTTGGAGTGTTAAGAACTAATTGAGCTTGAAGTTATAATGTCCACTTAGTGTAATGATTTTGTTTACTTGAGTACAAGCAAAGATTTAAGTTGGGGATATTTGATAAGTGGTGAAATTACCATATTCTAAGCTCTTTTTAGGCTACATAATTCATTGCTTTATTATAATACGATGCCTTTTATGCTGTTGCTGGTGTTATTTCAGGTAAAATGTGAATACAAGCACGTAGAAGCAAAAAAGGGATCAAATGGAAGAAAAATAGCTCACTGGAACTGGCAGCCTCAGTACAATTTGCAATCACGGAGCCTTAGCTTGCGATTGTGAGGGTCAACATGGTCAATAGCACTGTAGGACCTTTCATGATCGCATAGGTACTTTGCACAATAGAGATGCAGCAATGTTTCACCTATGCAATCATGATGTATTAGCATGTAGTTGCGATACAGAAGGAACTAGAATCACGCGATCATGGTTTGTGTCATGCGATTGTGATGAAGGACACCTCAGCCACTCAGGGATTGTTTGGAACTTCCTGATTTTGATCCCAAAGTAAATATATACTCCATCACCCCTCGTTTAAACTATCTTTGGCAGCCAAGAGAAGATCTTTGGCTTTTTCATATCTCAAGAGAGGGAAAAACACCACCACTACACTTTGAGGTGAAATTTGGATGAAATAATCGATGTATTTTTATCAATTTCTTCTTCCCTTGCTTAGTATTGAATATCTTTAGTGTGTAGTATTTCTTTCTTGTTTGAATATTGAAGATAAAGATATTTCTAGATTTATTCAAGATTGTTGGTTTTAGTTCTATCTCTTGCTTTTATATAAATTATCTACTTGTAGATTGGTATTTGGGTTCGGTAGATCTAAAAACATGGTGAGCCTACTGGATGCAAAAAGGAGTAGTTAATCCTAGGTCTTTTCTGTTCATCCTTTCTTAGATTGAGAAATTAAGTAAAGATTGGAACCTTTGATTTAGCATAAAGTGAGTGTTTTCCTCATTAATGGATTTGAGCTAGAGATAGTAAAATCCTAGTGTATCAGAATTAAGTTGTTTTGCATTCTCTTTATCTTGGTTTGAGAGAACAAGCGAAGGAAGTTTGTTAGTGTTCAAGAGAAGCTAGAAACACATATTAATTAATGTTCGAGAGAAATTAATGGTAAATCAAAGGCTAATCTTTAAACCCATATGAAATCAATTGAGTATTTAGTTTAATATAATGGATCATTGGTAGAATTAATTAACTTAGTTGTTGTTTTCTGTTGATTAGTTTGTGAAACCATTGATCAAACCTTCATTTTTATTATATTTTTAGTTTTTCGACACCTTTTCGTCCTTTTAACCCCCCATTTTGTGCTAGACCATTCGTGTCTTAGTAGTTGTTCTTTAGTTTTCCGTTGTACTCGATTGCCTTCACATTGTTCCTTGTAGATTCTACCCCAACTAACAAGTTGGTAAATGCATTTTGACAATGAACGCATACACTTTTAGATTGGTTTCGGAGTGTAACTGAGTGTTATCATAACACCAGTTTCATTAGCCAAAACCAATATTATGCAAATGCCCAACCACTGCATAGAAATAACAATGGTAATAACAACAAGAACAGAAACAACCGGCAACTAAGATCGAACAAAGGCCAAAATCTTTGATATCATCTCACCACACTTGTTATGCGATAACTAAAATAGTATCCAAGGTGTGTGGCCTCCATGCAGTGAGGCCAGGACCTGTGCATACAACCCTTCACCCTCTATGCCCCTTCACGAGCCCTTGGAAACCAATAAAGTAATCACAAGTCAACTAGAAAGGAGCGATCAACCAAAAAACCAACCCACACTACTAGCCACATCACAAGAAAAAAATAATAGCCCAGTCTATAATAAAAGTAAATAAACCTAGCCTAGTGAGCTCCGAAAAAAGTCCTCAAAAAGCTTACACTATGGACCTGAAGCTCCAATGCAGCCGAAAGTGTCAAGAACTGTCAAATTATGATTCCAGGGGTTAAAACATGAAGAATAATACATATATTTTGATTAGCGAATTGGGTCAAAAAATGGGCTCCAAAATAGGCTTGTATGCCCCACAGCCTAAAAAAAATAAAGTAAATATATTGGCGTGAAGCCTCAGTTCGGGGAACTCATGGACCGAAATTGAGCTTAAAATGATGAAGGATTGATGGAGATATTATGGTTTAAAGTAAAAAAATCAAACCTTTTACATAAGCTAAAAGAAGCGGGAAGAACAAGAAGAAAACTTGCACCGCGAACTCACACTACCTCACACGCAACTCTCTACTACTTTTCCTAGCTCAAAAGAACCTAAAAAAGCCCCCCAAGGTTGGATATCATGATTTTCAATGGGGAAACTAGTTTGAAATGAAGGGTATGACCTATTTTATATACTGCGCATGGCCACTGGTGTGAGTCTTTGGCTATAAGGGAGCGATCTAGGGCTCGCAAGGGCAGACATCAATAGGGAACCCATCAAGCGTAAGGGTGACCATCATAGGAGATAGGCCATAGGCATTGGGGCGATCATCGTAGGGGTGAGGTCAAGGGTTGCTGGAGCGACCTACAACCTGCAGTAAAACTTAGCTAAATGCAAACTCTCTGGGGTCCTAAAATGAGTATCTAGAGTCCAATTCTAGCAAACCAAAAGCATATTTTGGGTGGAAAACACACTATAGACTCAACGGAATAAAAAAAAGACCAACCAAGGTCGTTTAGGAGAAAAGGACCCCCAAGATCAAACTAACTCAAAAGAGGAAATTTCCAAACATTCACAAAAGAACCCAAAATAACCCCGGACACCGCAAGATGCAAACCAATAACTCAAATAGCCCAAAATTATCATTCTAGATATGATGGAATCATTGAAATTCTAATCCAATGCTTCAATCACAAAAACACCACCCATGCTCCAAAATGAGTTTCGGCTAATCTAAATTCCCATAAAAAGCCCAAACTCAAAATGAAAACCCCGAGATATAACTGAAAGTCCATCTAGAAAAAAGTCAACATTCTAGAGATAAGGGAACTATAAAAATTTGATTCCAATCGAAGTTACTAGGATTTCACTCTCAAGTTCCACTAGTTTCAAAATTGAATCTCAAAAATAGGAAACTAAGATAATAATCAAACGATCTATCGATCCTAGAAAGTCATAAATCACTTTGGGCAACTACAAGATGACTCTAAACATAGTAAAAGGCAAAATTCAATAAAATGACCAAACGAGCCATTAGTGTTATTTTAAGTACCTTGGTGGATTAGTGTGAATTTGGTATATCTTGGTTTAGGGGTCCTTATAGCTAAAATAACCTCGGATAGCCTTTTCATCAATTCCTTTGATTCTATAGTGTTTTTTCCATGCAAGATTCATATTTAGTTTTCCAAAATTGGACTACGTTTCATTTACGAGCCCCTTTTTGAAATTCTCAAAAATAGCTAGTTTGCTGGTGCAAACCGATTTATCATTGATTGATAAACCAGTCAGTTTACCATTAAATCAGGAAATGCTGATAAATCGGTGATTATGTTTGATAAATTCTTACCGACTAATATCTAGAGAATACCGATTTATCGACAAGATGTCTGCTAAATTATTACCATCGTTTGGCATTCCATTTTTAGGGAATGACGATTTATCAGAATTTTCTCTTATAAATTAGCATATGAATATTTTCAGTGTGTAGGAGAATGCCAATTTATCGACACAAGTGGCAGATAAACCGTTCATCGAGACATTATTTAGTAAGTTCGTATCTCATTTTCCTCATTATTTTATCAGTTTTCTCTTTGATTTCTCCTCTCAAAGTGGTGATATTTCTCTTGGAAGTATTACTAAACATCACAGAGAAGGTTCTTGAAGATTACCTACGTCTTTCTCACTCTTGTTAAGTAATTTCTCCATTAAATTACATCAAAAATAGTATCTTTCCTCCATTAATGCCCTTGTTGTGAAATCATGAATTCTTCGAGTTTCTTGGAAATTATTGGGTACATCCTTATTATTTGGGTTTATTTTACTTTGTATTAATCGTTGATCTTTCAAATTCCATCATCTATTATGCAAAAGCGTGAACTTCAACCCCTTTGTTGATCAATTTTCTCCGAAATGTTTGAGGTCTTCACCTTGCCCAAATTATGCTCAATTTTGGAGCACGAGTTCCTGGTATTTCTAAGAACACCCTAGAGAAGTTTATTTTTTATTTTGGTGAGTGGGGCTTGCAGGCCCATTTTAGGCTCAATGTTAGGCCCAAGTTAAAATTTAGTATAAAATATATCATTAGACTCGTATTGATCCCTGGAGTCTTAATTCATAAGTTTCAAAGTTGTTAGAGACCATTTGATATCAGTAAGAGTAACAATTGTAATTGTAGTGCATCATTCATCAAATGACAAGTAGGCTACGTGGGGCTATCTTTGGGTATATTGCTTTTATAATTGTACTAAATAGCATCTGTGGGCTGGGTTTCTAGGTTATTACTATGTACTTGGATCATTTTTTTCATTTTGTCTCCCATTTGTTTCCTATATGGGCGTTTAGTGAAATACGACACCCTGTGACTTGGAACTTGCCTTGTGATGGCTTTAGGGTGACTCTAGAGGTAGTAGAATGCTGATGCATGGCTTGGTTTTGGGTTTTGCCCTCAAATTTAGGTTGCTATATTGTTCTGTTACCTGTAGTTTAGTTGGGTCTGTGCAGGGCATAGATTTGACATAAATATAAAAATATTGATGTGTTGTACATTCAATCTTTGAGAGGTTGAGCCATAGACTCCTTTTTGAGAGTGCATTAGGGATAGGGCCCATATCACCACTTAATTTTGTTGTTGTGGAGGCTAGATCTTATAATAAGTCTTATGATGGATAATGACATAACGTATGATAACTTTTGAATATTTTGAATAACAATATAAGTTAAAGGATCTTTTAACATTTTAAACTTAGAAGTGTATCGAGCACCCGATATTACTATTTTCACTTGTTTTAGTCCAGGCTTCACACCCTGGTACAAGGAAATATCACTTTACTAATTAATGTTGGGACTTGATTCCAACTATATTCAAAAGTGAGTACAGCTGCTAGCACTTAGGTCCGACGTCATACAACACTGACTACATCTTTTCGACACTTATCACACCTATTGGATTGAAGAATTTGATGATACTTTTTCCCTTGAGGACATCGGTGATACCCCTATATTGAGGTATTGAATGCTATGACTTTCCTAGTATGGCTTAATGATACTATTGTTATGAGGCATGGGATGCCATACTATGAGACCCTTGAGGCTCTGTGACTTGGGATATGAGATTATGATGAAGTTACAGATTATACATGGTGGATGTACCTTTATGGACCTTGCCTCTGGAGTAAGGAAACCAAAGGAGGGGTATAAGACGGAGCAGGGATATACGGGAATTAGGATTAGCCTTGCATGTATCCTTCTTTTTAAGCCTACAGATACTAGAGGAGGAGCATACACATGACTGGTTACTTCATGGTGTGTATTTACTTTTCTACACTTTTTTCTTCAATATGCCCCTGGTCATATGAGAGGCCTATGGGTGAGTGTGTTTTTGTGTACTCTGCCATTCTTTTGGGGGATCTGGTAGTGTTAATTTACTTTTTGTATTTACTTCTTAATTATCAGTATTGTTTATATGTGATATTGTCTTTCTATGTGGTATATTTGTGCAAGGTTTCATTTGATTATTCCTTCCTATCTTAC
>JBDJHY010108152.1:0-13722 GCA_039654485.1 Withania somnifera
AACATATATAATTTCTGTATTTGGTATAAAAATTAGGTTATGTGTTGTATAAATGTACACCTTGAAAAACATGATGATTTTTATCAAAAGTTCCACTTAGTATGTATATACAGTTCTATAGATATTGTATACAGGCGTATACATCTCACACAGACTTGCAATTTTCATCCAAAAAAAGAGAATATTTTCAAACAATCATTTCATTTTAGAAAAAATCATAATCTATTAGATTCAGAGGAATTTCTTTCTAGAAATAGTTCAATTATAATACCATAGTTTTTCAAAAAACACAAGCTTAATAGTTATCAAATAAAAGAAGGTCAAAATATACTGTAGACAACTTCCACACACCCCCTCGTTTATCAATGGTCAATTTAAGACATAGTTGATAAAATGGTCTTGATTGACTCAATTTTAATTTTAACTGATCTATCATTCATTTCTCCAATGAAGGACAATGAAAGGCTAAAAAATTATGGTCAGTCCCTAGCATCGGGCTCTCTACTTATCTCAGGCTTAACGATAATCCAGGCCACTTATATTTGGAATCAGGCTCTCTACTTATCTCAGGCTTAACGAAAATCCAGGCCACTTATATTTTGATACGTTTTCCTTGAGCACAACTTAGGATTTCTCAAACTACTTTACCTTTAGAGTTTAGTTAAACCAAGAGTTAATGAGTAGAAACTGGACAGACGAATTCAAAAATGCAACCGAGTTTTCTATGCGGAGCTCAGCCTACATATCCCTACAAAAAGGAATCAAGAACCTTGTAATTTTACTCAATCAATAGACGAGGTAACCCATTTATGCTTAGAATGTCCTTCTGATTTCGAATAATTAAGGAGATTTGTAGAGGAATAAGGCTCATAATCACTTAGTCATAAATGTGGTGCACCACACACCTATTATTAAAAGCTTACTAGGGTTTAATTTCTTAACCTTTGCCCTTCCTTGCTTCTGATGCGAGTTAAGAATTTTATTATGAGGCAGTAAAAAGATTGAAGGGGAAGACCTCCACCTACCTTCTGATAGGGAAGTGACCGATAGTTTTCTAGGTTTTATTTCCAGTTAGTGAAGAGTTTTTTATCCTCTATAGGGATGACTTTATTCCTTCTAAGAAAGGGTTCCATATTGTGATGCTTCCTCAGTTTTACCTACACTAGTGGTTGATTTTATTCAAGAATTTCACCATTTCAGATATTCTCAGCAAAGCTTGAAGTCGTATCATATGTCAAATCCATTGAGTATAAGCACAAAAATTTCCTTCAATAACTTGGATTCCATGTCTTTAAAACAAGTAATGCGCGCTAGCCTCCAATAACTTGTCGCTTCATTACACCAAATAATGTGCACTAGTCTCCACCGACTTGCAACATTAAAATTAATGTGTTCTAGTCCCCACTATCTTGGCATGACTTTAGCAAGTAATATGCTTTAGTCTTCACCAACTTGTCGCGACTTTAGTAGATAATGTGCGCTAGTATCCACAGACTTGTTGCGGCTTTAACACGTATGTTTTAGCCTCCAATAACTTACCTCTTTTTAACAAGTGCATGTTATCCTCCAACGACTTATCACATCTTTACTAGCTGTACATTATCCTTCAACAACTTACCACATCTTTAACAGGTGTGCATTGGCCTCTACCAACTTATAGCATATCTAATAGGTCCATGTTAGCATCTTACAACTTATCGTGTGTTTAATGAATCAGGTGCACTTTTCTCCACCAACTTACCATGAATCTAAACAAATTTTATGTTCTAGTCTCCCAATCTAGCTGTGAATTTAAACAAATAATACGTGCTACTCTCTATCGAATTGCTATGGATTTAATAAATAACATGCGCTATTATAAATCGACTTTATGCAACATTAACAAATAATGTGCACTATCCTCCACCGTCTTTCCCTAATTTTAACAAATAATTTACACTAGTCTCATCGACTTAACGCGACTTAAGAAAATAATGTACGGTAGTCTCTAAAAAGTTGCTTGACTTTAACAAATAATGCAGTAAATAAAATAGAGGCACTTTCCTATTTATTCTGCAATCCATTATGCCAACCTTATGTTGATACATATGTGGCAGTCTTCCCGAATAAGATTAAGTTATCCACTGTTTTCATATTCATCTTTAACCTTGGGATGTACATCTCGAGTGTTCAGTAGGTTTCCCTACTCTCTCTTTCTTACACTTCCTGATGGATTCTTTGTAACAGATAAACATGCGCTTAGAGAAATGATTAGTTTGTGAAGCTACTCTGTGTTGATTCTTCTACTAGCTTCTTTTGATCCTGATACTTTGCATTTCTCCCGAATGATAAATTTTGTTCCAGTACTCTTTTTTTGGTTCATCAAGGTGATGCAGAAAATATCAATTAAAAATTATAGATTTTATAATCGCTTTTTCATGTTATGCTTTGGTCCTGTGAACCCTTTGGCCTCAAAAGGGGGTCCCCAGTTTTTTTTAGAACTTCCTTTTTGAAAATTTTGAGGTTGGGCTCAAAATTTTTTCCCATTTTGGACTTTGTCTCTTTTCATTATTCTAGAGTGAATCTCCTTGAATTTTTTAGATTCCTTTTTTAAAATTCTTCTCAGTTTTTAATATAGAAAACTAAGGGCTATCACCAAACAGTTGAGGCTTTTATACATCCCACTAATACAAGATTTAGTTCAAATGTAGTTCCCTTAAAAGAGAATTTTTAAAATTTAATAGAAAAGGGAAAAAGTGATGAACAAAGGCATTTGGTCGCCTATGTATCCCTTTTATGAGGAATTCAGGTCAAAGATAGTTCATTCAGATAGGACAGGGTTATTCAAGCTATCAACGCTCATTACATTAAAAAATACAACAAAAATATGATTACATGGGAAATATAAATTATGAACCTAAACACATTATCTTTTGAGAACATCTGAGTTGATCGACTTGGTCCATTCTTCACTGTCCATTTATTCTAGAATGAGCGTACCTCTACTTAAGACTTTGTGAACCATGTATGCCCTTTGAAATTTTGGTGTAAACTTTCATTTGTACTTTTCTTAATACGGGAAAATCCTTATGGGGACCATCTATACTACTTAAAAGTTTTGGAATCTTACCTTTTTATTAATGGTGCAAGTCATCTTATCCTGGTAGAGTTGTCTGTGACATATGACACAATTCTCTTATTACTAATCAAAGCAAGTTGTTTATAAAAAGATTGGACCTACTTTATGTTGCTTAATTCTGCTTGTTGAATTATTTGCAAGGATGGAATCTCTACCTCAGCAGGTCTTACAGGTTTAGTCCCATAGACCAAAAGAGATAGCGTGGTGTAGAAGTCTTACCCATTATTTGATATATTCGTAATGCATAAAGTAGAGCATTATGCAAGGATTGACGATTAGTCATCATCTTCCAAAGGATTTTCTTGAGAATATTCTTGGCTGCCTCAATGGATGAAGTTGAATTGTGGGGAATAATCTAAAAAACTCAATAGATTTCTTATAGAAAATGATTTCTCAAATTGTTAGTGATGATTGACTCTAGTCTATCAAATTGACATATATTCCCCGAAAAAAATTTGCTACTACTCTCTTGTTCACGACATTGTGAGAAGATGCTTCCACCCATTTGTGAATCTATCAATGTATACAAGAACTAAATAGTGTCCATTAGACTCTAGAAGTTTCATGAGTCCTACACCATCAACTCCTAAGTAACGAACAACCAATTTGAATTCATAGCTTATAATTCACGTGGAGGTATTTGAATTAGGACTCAATGTACATGCACAAATCGACAAAAAACACTCTGCATCGTATTCAAGAAGTATTCAGTCCATAGGATTTTCTTTTCTAGTAGTAGACCATTCATATAAGGTTGAACTCTTTTGCATGCAACTCTTGGATCAATTTTATGGCATCAATTGCATCTATGTATCTGAGAAATCCTAAGTCAGGATTTATTTTGTAAAGGATTCCTCCACCTAAAAAGAAATTATTTTCTTTCCGTTGCATGGCTTTTTTTATTAATTGCGGCATCTTTAGGGTACACTCCACTTTCTAATACCCTTTTATAATGTAGTACCATGACTTCCCATCGAGTTTCTCTTTGACCAGTGAATAGTATGCTGGATTTTCGTTTGATGCAATTTCGAATGAATCAATATATAATTGGTTGGTATGTTATATCATGGTCACGAAGGTGGATAATGCATCTGCGATCTTATTCTGTCTCTTAGGGGTGTGCTTGAATTCTATTTTGCAAAATCATTTGTAAAGCCTTTGCACCACCACTACGTACTGTGTAATTTTAAAGTTCTTAGTTATCCATTCTCTTTGTACTTGGTGAATAAGTAAATTCAAATTACATATCAGTATTAATTCTTGTACGTTCATGTCAGTGGCGAGTCGTAGACCCAAAATGCATGCTTCATATTCTGCCATTGGTACAAGAGAAAAGGAGCATGAACATTATGGGGCTTTGATGAATAGTTTCAGTGCAAGAGCCTGGCCTATATTAGGCTACATAGGTTGGTCTATAAGGGCCTCTGTCCACCCTCGATGCTAATACTCCTTCAATAAAAATATAATTATTGTCATTAAACTTTCTTTTTCAAGTTTGTCGACTAATGTTCCGGTGTACCAAGTTCTTATAAAACAACGTATTTTCTGATCTACGTCTCTTGCAAGATGATAGGTGGCTCTACAGGCTAAGAATCAGCCCCCCTTTTCTCTTTCTTACTTCTTTGCTAGTTCGTGACGAAAGCCTTTTCTGGTTCGGGACTGGGCTAAGGCACTAAATTCTCTAACAAACCACTAGACCTTCCTAGACTCTTTCGACTACAACTTTAAATTTATCAAAAATAGGCAAAGTTAGTTAAATTAGACTCTTCAGTAGTTTATCACTTCATATCTCATCAATTTAACAATAACATCATTATCTTCCTCAATCAAGCTTAATTAGATAAAATAGCAAATTTAGACATGCTCTATATTCATACTCCAAATCATGAAGTAAGCCATGTAATTATGACACTTCAAGTTTTAAGAATAAACCTTGAAAACAATCACCAATTTTTACTTCAAATCTTCTTTCTTTCTTTTACATTAATTATGAAAATATACTAACTAGTGAGGACTTTCATAATTAAATAATCATCATGAAAACATCAGATTCTAACTTAGAATATCAACTAAATCATCACTTCAGAGAACCATAATTTATAAATTCAAAAAAGAACCCTAGCATGCCTTTACATCTTCAAAACCTTATTTAGAAAAGTGTTTTTAGGAACAAGGATAAATGGAGTCCTTGTTGAAATCCAACGTACATGATTAATGTCACGACTCAAATTTGTGTTATGATAACATCTACAACTCGCCCTAGACAAGCCTGTCCCTACATCATAAAGGTACATGCAATGACCCATAACCACTCACATCTACTAACTGGATGTAAAATAACGTCAATAAACCAACATCGAAAGGAGTTATATATATAAACCATCCCAAAACATAGTGTCAATGGCATATGGAGCTATAAATCGGAGTATCCAAAAGAAATACATACATATACAAGCTCCTATCAAATTCATATGACATAAGGCTTTCAATGAATCAAAATAAAGCAGGCTACAATAGCTGGAAGACACGATTAGTCCGAATGCCAAAGCTCACTATAGTCTTCGTAGGACAAAAATCTACTCAACACAATTATGTAACTTTCGATGTCTCGTACTGGTATATGCACCACAAAAATAGTGCAGAAGTGTAGTAGAACTACCAAAACACATGTACCCAGTAGGCATCATAGGTCGAATGGGCTAAAGTAAAGTGCAAGTAAAGTGACAGCGAGAAAGGTAAAACATGTCCATAAGAACATTTAAGTAGTATGAAACTAACCACACTGCTAGGGTTGGTAACAAGTACAAAGGTTAACTATGAATAACAAAAAAATAAAGTATGGGATCTAAGAAAGTAATTCTATGCACTGTTGTCGTACATGAGCATCTAACTATTGCATGGTACTGCGAAATGAACCATAGAATGCCTACCTGAATTCCAGATAAGTATACTAGTACCAAAGGAACAACTAATGGTAAAAACGACTAATAAGGCATGAATAAAATAAAGTAATTAGCATATACAACCCAAATGTCCCAATATAAGACCATAGGGTAAAAGTAGAAAGGAAACATACAAAACCTACCTGACCCCTATACCGCTAGTAGGCACAACCAATATAAATAGAAATCACTGTAACTTCCCCCTTAAGATGAGAAAGCACAACCAACGTCAATAGGATGAATGTAGGAGGGTGAGAATAGCATAACTCAAGGCATATCAAATTGAATCGGGAGACCACACCTTCAATCCATAGCTAGGACCCGTGCCCGAGTCCGCTCCTTAATTGATCAAGGGAAGGCTTGCATAATCCAAAGTAGGCCCACTCCATATAATTGGCCTATAGCGTGACTCCTCCACTCATAAGTCAGGAGTAGGTTTATGCCTCATTATAAAAGGTAGGATCGTGTAGACAATCGGTCTATATTAGGATCATTCCCCTAAGTAATTAGGAGTAGGCCCAAATCCAATGTATGTTTGTACTGTAAAATCGATATACATCGGGCCTCACCCTCATAACATACAAAACTGTAACCCGCAATAGTCAAAACGCTTTCCATTTATACTTATAAAATAGTGCATACCAACAAGTAGTCATGGCATATACAACATAAAGGTAAGGAAAATGCGTTCAAGTTTAAATCTAGTAAAACTTTTCATTTTTAGTTACCCAACTCCATATCCATATTACCATAGCCATGGGAAGCACCGGTGCTCACAATACCGAAGAAAAAAATATAAAATACATGAAAGCCTTATCAGAATAGCCTAGATAAGCCTACCTCGAACTAGGATTGGCCAGAAGCAACTAGGCAAGTACACACCTCATCACCGTATCTCACTAATTCACAACACAGTCGCCAGGGTCCAAGGCCACTTGTGACAGGGATGGGACACCCACATACCCCTCCGGTAGGGTCTCTAACCTAAAAAATATCAACACAATTTCTACACCACATAAACATCCTACAATAGTCCAGTCTTGAGAAGGGTAAACCTAAACTACCTAGGCACCGATAAAAGTCCATGAAAAGCGCATAACACCAGTTTGAAGCTCCAAAAAAGCCTAAATAGATTTAAAACTATCAAATTAGGTACTTAGAGGTGAAAAAATGAACCCATATTGACAAGTGCAGTATAGGTCAAAAATCAAGCCTAAAAAGGGACCTATAGGCTTCGCAGCTCGAAAAATAAACTAAAAATGTAGGGAGCTAGTCCTTAACTCAAGGAATACGTTGTTCAAAGATGAGCTCAATAAGACCTCTGGAAGGTCCTCAAATGTCCAAAGAAAGTTTATTCTCATGAACATGGATTTTAAGAACTAAATGGAGAAATCAAGCTTACAAACTAACCAAAACAAGAAGAAAGTCTCAATAAATGATCCCCACAGCTTCGAACAACAATGCAAAGCTACCAACAATAATTCACCAAGAATTTTCCAAGGAATACAAATCCACCATTAAATCTCTACACACCAAGGTTCCAAAGAAGAAGATGACAATGAAAACTTACCATAGATGAGGAAGAATTCCCCAAACTCACCCCTCTTAGTCCCCACGCATAATCCCAAAGCTTTAGGGGTGAAATTAGTAGGTTTAGAGTCAAGAACTTGAAGTGTGAACTGTTGGAATGACTTATAATTTTGAGAGATTACCTTATATAGGCTTGGATGATGAGGAATGATAATAGAGCCCTAGCGCGACTACTCTCTAGATCCATATCCAAACCAGTACGATTGCAATGCTACTAGCAAGATCATGTAAAAATCCCAGAAACCCTAAGCTTGTGCCAGTACATCCACCCAATTGGATTACTCTAAAGGAGGAAATAAAAAATTAACATGATCGTGTCACTAAAGAGCAATTATGACGAACACCTAGGTCTGAAGATTTTTCTACAATAGCTGAATTTTTAGAAAAGGTCCCGAAATTTGAATGAATTCCAAAAGCAACCAACCAAATATGCAAATTTTATGAAAAATATATTTAGACTCAATGAAATCAAAAAAACAACCAACAGAAGTCATTTGAGAAAAAAAACCCCTATCTTATAATGAATAAAAACCACCAAGTTCCTAACTTTCCACAAGGACCCTCAAAATAAGACATGACACCTCCAGAAGTGCACTAATAACCCAATTAACAAAAAATTTAACATTTTGAAGTTGATGGATGTTTCATATATCTGACCCGACACTTTGATAACCAAAAATATACCCAAGCTAAAAAGTGAACTCCAACTGAACAAATTTTCCAAAAAGTAGTTCAAACTCAAAAAAAAAACCTAGGATGTGAACTAATGGTCTAACTAGAACAAAGTCAGCATTCTTGAGCTAATGTAACTATCACAATCTGATTACGAGCATCTTTATTTAAAAATAGGAAAAGTGATACTACAAGCTATAAAACTGCAAGGAAATAAATATAACGGTCCTAGAAAGTCATAAATAAGTTGGGGAAGCTAACATAAAGCTATCAATATCGAAGAAACTGAAAGGTGAGTAAATGACCATGCGAGTCATTACAACATCCACCATTGAACAGGACTTTCGTACTCAAGAGTCAAGGAATTAGTAGTATTTGAAGGCTCGAATAGATGTGAATACTGGGCTTGCATATCATGCTTTGTCTTCCAAGTATCCTTCTTGACTGGTCAATGCACCCAAAAACCTTCATTACTAAGATACTTCTTGATTTGATCCACTTAACACCCCTATCTATAATGGCCTCTGGTTCCTCAATTTAAATCAACCTATCGTTTATCCGGACAGACTCTTGGAAAAGCATATGGATGGATCAAGCATATTGTAATGACCTATTTGGTCATTTTCTTTCTTTTTACCTATTTCTAATTTCAGAGCCGTCTGATAGTTTCTCCAAGTCATTTATAACTTGCTGGGATTGATAGCTCATTTTTCTATTATCTCAGTTTTCTTATTTTTAAGTTTTAGTATTGAAATGATGTAACATGAGAGTGAAATTGTATTAAACGCGCTTGGAATTGAATTCAAAAAGTCCTGTTAGCTCTAGAATGCCAACTTTGGTCTAGGTGGACCTTAAGTTCGTGTATCGAGGTTTTTATTTTGAGTTTGCACTGATTTATGAAAATTTAGCCCAACAAAAGCTTATTTTGGAGTTTAGATATGAATTCTGATGATTCCATCAGCTTTGGGATGATGATTTTGGATAGTTGATTCATGGATTCTCCTTTCGGGGTTTTGATAAATTTTTGATGTTATGGATAGAAGTGTGAATTTTAGCCTAAGGTGTTGACTTGGTCAACATTTTTCCAAAATAGCCTCGTATCCCAAATTTGTCTATGCCACTAGTCTAGAATGTTGTTTAGGGTTTACATGCATAGTTTTTTTTTTGTAATTTGGACCTCGAATGCTTTTCGGGTGGTATTTCGAGTATTTTACTCATTATAGATTTTATTGGTCAAGCAGTACTTGGGGGCCATGGACCTCAAGGAGTATTCGAGTTATCAGGCCACGAGTATGGTGAGATGATCTCTTAGCTTGTGGTCTTTGGCCGATCTTAGACTCCAGTTGTTCCTATTTGTGCTGTTATGATTATTTTTGTTGCTATGCCACGATCGAGCAGTTGTATATTATTGGTTTAGCTTCTATGAATGGTCTTAACTGAACATAGACAAGTTATTGGATTTATAGGCGCGGTTCTCTGGTGTGATGACCCTTAGTATGGCACATATGAGGTACTAATTGGGCTTAGATCTTACAGTGTGAGACATGGTCCTCCGAGTCGTAAAGGCCCCCTGAGTATAATATGTCAGGGCACAGACCTTAAGTTTTGCACTGATTGTTATTAGACCCTACATTCGAGTGTGAGACGTGGTTCTCTGAGTTAAAGGGGCCCTAAGATTTGCACTTATTGAGAGAAAGTATGTTGGTACTATATGATATTATCTTATTTTACTTTTCCGCATCTCTGTGTATTACCTTTGTATTGTTTATGCTCATCTAGCTTAAGAGGGGAGTCACAGTGGGTTTTGTCATGATTTTATGTTTATTGGTGGGATGGGGAGCCAGTTAGGATTTTTTTTATGACTTTTTATTCCATACTTAGCTATATTCTACTGTTCGATCCTTTATTTATAGTATGTATATATGTATCCATATGGCTAGTTAGGTCTTAGCTTAGCTGGAGCATAGTTATGTTTCCTTATTTTTATTTTGGGTTTTTGGATTATGGTTACTCCCATTCATGTATACTATATTTTAGTTCCTTGTACACTCTTTTGATGGTATTCCACTCTGGTATACTATTTTTCTACTTATATGTTAGTTTTATCGCTTTCCTATTATTTTTGACCTATTTTAATTCGTTGCTATTTTACTTGTACTTTATTTTAGCCTGATTGGCCTATGATGCCTACTAGTTACCTTGTTTGGTACTCACGCTACACTTCTATACCGTTTTCGTGGAGCAGATACCAACAAGGGTTATCAAAGAC
The DNA here is from genome assembly GCA_039654485.1 of Withania somnifera. Lineage (NCBI taxonomy): Eukaryota > Viridiplantae > Streptophyta > Magnoliopsida > Solanales > Solanaceae > Withania > Withania somnifera. The sequence continues at coordinate 10,592 of JBDJHY010108152.1, forward strand.
ACCGAGATCGTCAGTAGATCGTTTTGTGTGTTTACTTTTTATGCCATACTTAGCTATATTCTATCGCTCGATCCTTTATTCATGGTGTGTATATATGTATCCATATGGCTAGTTAGATCTTGTCTTAGTTGGAGCACAAATACATTCCCTGCCGTTCCTTTCTACAATATTTTAGTTCTCTGTAGATCTGTACTTACACTATGTTGATGGTATTGCACTCCAATATCTTACTTTTCCATGTATCTATTAATTTTACTAATTTCCTACTTTCTTTGACCTGTTTTACTACCTCTCCTTTTTCCTTGTACTTTATTTTAGCCCGGTTGGCCTATGTGTACCTTGTTTGGTACTCATGCGGGACTTCTATATAATGTTCATGGTGCATATTCCAGAAGGTCTTTTTAGAGATGTTGAGATAGTGTGACATATATAAAGCTAGTTGTGGATATTACAGTGAGCTTTGTCATTGGAGCCGACCGTGGTTTCCTTGATTTCCAGCCTTTTTTATTTTATTTATAGGAAGCCCTATATAGTATTACTTTTGTATGAGTTTCTTTGTATATTTATCTTTTGGATACTCTATATAATAGTTGCATTTTCCATTAACAACAGATTTTGGGATTTGGGTTGTATATTTATTTCTTCTACTTCGACTTTTACTTATATCTGCCTATGCATTTCTGCTATGATGAATAATTCAAAATTATATAGCCCATTGCGCGTAGCTTTGGGATGTAGGGTTAGAATTTTATACTTGAGTGTTGTAGACGCCATCATTGTTCAAATTTTGGGTCAATACAAAGTTGTATCAATGCTTAGGTTCACCGATTTCTCTAGAATTAAAGCATATACATAGTAGAGTTCTGCAGATCGATGTGTAGATGTCTACGTCTGATCTTTGGGAGGCTATGGGGTGATTTCAAAAATACTCTCATCTATTGAATCCTATTGTGCGTTGATATTCATACAATTTCAAAGAACTTACTTGGTCTTCACTCTTTTGTAGATGGTTCGTACTAGATGATCTTTCATTGATCGAGACCCTCCCACAGCCAATCAGGAGGGCTTAAGGGGGATGCTTTGCCAGTCCCTATTGCCTCTCTATTTCACAGCAGTAGGCACCTCCTGCACCACCTTCACAACCTATCCAGGTACCACCTGTCCCATTTAGAGACCTATTATGGCAAATATGAGATAGTACAGTGGCAGACATGCTACAATCATCTGCTCAAGGAGCGTCCCACGGTGCACCGTCTCCCCTAGTATTTGCATCCCTAGCACAACCACCAACCCCACTAACTACATCAATTCAAGATACTGCCACTTCTCCTGCACCAAAACTTACTCCTGCTTTAACAGTATTTAAGGTGCGGAAGATACTGGACCACTTTCTATGGATCGCCCCTGCTAGGTTCTCGGGAGCAAATGGAAAGGATCCTCATGAGCTTATTTGAGCTTTTTGATTTTCATGGGGGAGATGTTACTTCCTATGTTCTTAAGGGTTTCTCTACTGAGTGGTGGAGGGTATTTCGGGATCGCAAGCCACCGGGGTCAGCCATACTGACCTAAGGGCAGTTCAAGGAGGCTTTCTTGGAATTGTATGTTCCCAGGAGCATCCATGAGGATTCAAAATCTTAGTTCGAGGGTTTGTGTCAGGTCTACATGACAGTTTCTAAATATGAGGCCCAGTTTATCGATCTTTCTAGGTATGTGGGTGATTTTTTATATTCTGAGGATAAAAAGGTTCGCTGCTCTGCTCATGGGCTGTGATCAAATTCACAAGGTCATGTGGAGTTGTTACTGGTGTTACTTCTAGATGTTGCAGATCATGCCCTCAACACGGACACATTGGCTTTCCAGGCCAAAGGGGTAACAAGAAAAGGCATGCCATTAGAGAGGGTTTTCAGGAACAAGGTCAGAGGGTTGTGATTTTGGCCAGAGGCCCCAGTCTAGTTGACTGTATCAGGCCTCACTTCAAGCCTCTGGTAGCAGGTTGAGTAGCCTACCATCAGGGGACAGTTTTTGGTTTGTGGAGCCATACTGAGGGATCTCGTGGTGATGCCAGGGATGGGGATACTTTCTATGTTTTTAGGGAGCGGGGTCATTATGCCAGATACTACCCTAGGGTCCCCAGAGATTGATCTAATAAGGGGTGATTTTAGTGCAGAGACCAGAGCCACCTTTCCCAAGACTGTCCCTGGTGTAAGGCCACTCAAGCTATAGTGTTACCTATTTATGCATTGCAGGTAGTGCCACTGGCTAGAGGTAGGCCACTAGCCATTCGGGGATCTATGAAGGAACACAGAGGAGGCCAAGTGGCCAGAGGCAGAGACAGGGATTTGGTTGCACAGCAAGATGGGGGTCAATGCTATGTTTACCCTATTCATTATCGGGCTGATTCTTAGGCTTCCAATGCGATTGTCACTGGTACGTTAACTGTTCTTTTATATTCTATATTGAACTTTCTTGATCTAAGTTCTACTTTTTCATATATATTTGTTTATTTTACTTTGCAGTTTGGTATTGTTAGTGAGAAGCTACCTATACCCTTGAATGTATCTACCCTAGTGGGTGGGCCCTAGTGTTAGATCAGGTATGTAGTTTATGTCATGTTACTATTCAGGGTCACAATACATGGGTTGACTTGATTGAGCTTGATATGATAGATTTTGATATGATTTAGGGTATGGACTAGTTTGTTATCTCCATAATAGTGCAGTCCTGGATTATAATGCCAAGATCATGACCTCGTTTGTGCTAAGTGTCCCTTCTGTAGTGTGGTTCAATTCCACTAGTCGTGCTTTTTTTTGGGTGATATTTTTAATATCGAGACTGTAGGCTTGTTGCTCGTGGTTTCTGTTATTATTTTGCCCATGGTAAAGATGTCAGTGTTGAGTCCTCGTCCTCTGATTTTGTGATGGTTGTTAGTGAGTATTTAGATGTTTTTCCTTCTTATTTTCTAGATGTTACATCTAAATCCACACGCAAGTGTACGCAATCATACAAGTAATATAGTGGCTCTTGCGAGCCAGATATCGAACCCACAGGGACTTTTAATTTATTGACTCTCTCGATTAAGTTATAAAAGGATTTAGGTCTATGTCTTGATTAAGAGTGGAGATGAGTATATT
>JBDJHY010108368.1:0-23701 GCA_039654485.1 Withania somnifera
ACACTCTAACCTACATTAAGGAGCCTAAGGTTATTATAGCCAGAGATGTAAGGTAGCTCAGGTCTAGGGAGTTTCCAGTAGTGAAAGTTCGTTAGGCATATCGACTGTTTGAGGAGGCCACCTGAGAGACAGAGAGTGATATGTGGGCTAAGTATCCACATATATTCGACCCTTCAAATACTACACACTTATTGAATTTTGAGGACGAAAGTCCTTTTTAGTGGTTTTGTTGTAATGACCTGCTCGGTCATTTCCTTGCCTTATTTCTTTTCCTATGCTTAGAGTCATTTGGTAGTTTCTCCAAGTTGTTTATGACTTATTAGGACCGATAGCTCGGTGCCCTGGTGATTCATTTGTCGTTATCTCAGTTTTCCTGTTTTAAAGTTTTGATTTTGAAACAGTGGAACTCGAGAGTGAAAAATAAATAAACGCACTAAGGATCGAATTCTAAAAGTTCCATTAGCTCCAAAATATCAACTTTAGTCTAGTTGGACCTTAAGTCTATGTCCTAGGCTTTTCGTTTTAAGTTTTGTTGTGTTGTAGAGCTTTTGGGCCTAAGTAGTTGGGTTATACTGTAGCAAATTTGGACAAGCCTAACTTCCTTCTTCAGCTTGGCCCATGCAGCATCATGAGCAAGGACCCAACAATATTTATATGTATAAAAGGTGTCCTTGAAACTTTCAGATCTTTTTTCCCCATCTTCATTTTTCTGCTTTTTTTCATCCAACCTGCTATTAAGTCCCTACACTCAATCAAATTGAAGGGAAGTCCATCCCCAATCTCACCATTGTCATTCCTTTCGTTTGTAAGTTTTCCTCTTCACTTCCCGTAGAATTGATAGTTGTTCACTATTATTGAAGACTTGGCTGAGTGTAGCTATTGCTCCTTATTTAGACTTGGTTGAGTATAGTTGTCATCCCTTATCTAGACTTGTTTGAGTATAATTGCTTTATCTTTAATTTCCAGTTAGTTATGGTTCTATGCATGATTTCCAAATTGCAGCTATTTTATCTTTATTTCTAGTTGGTTATGGTTCAATGCATGAGTTCTACCTTGCAGCTGTTTTATCTTTAATTTCCAATTGGTTATAGTTCAATGCATGAGTTCTATCTTGAAGTTGTTTGATCTTTAATTTCCAATTGGTTATGGTTCAATGCATGAGTTCCAGCTTGCAGGTCTATTATCTTTAATTTCCAATTGGTTATGGTTCAATTCATGAGTTCTAACTTGCAGTTGTTTTATCGTCATTTTCCAGTTGGTTATGGTTCAATTCATGACTTCCATCTTGTAGGTGTCTTATCCTTTTTCCTAGATTGGCTTATAGATGTTTTACCCTTTTTCCCAAATTGGTTTACAGATGTTTTATCCTTACTTCCCAGTTGGGTTATGTGCAATTCTTAAATTTTAGCTGGTTATTGCTTTATGATGTGTTTCTCTACCCAAAATTCATTTTGGTTTTTTTAGAATTAGGGACTCCTGATGCTCATTTGAGACCCTCGAAGTTTTCCCATAGGTTGGTGCAAATCACAATCTACCCCAATGCCCTGAGGTTGCCTTGACGAGGTGGTCACCTTGGCAAGGCCACCTGGGCAAAGTCATGCCAACTCCCCGAGGTCATCTTGACAAGGTCATCTTGGCGAGGTCACCTTGGCGAGGTCTCCTTGGAAAAGTCACCTTGGTGAGATCACGTTAGCACCCCAAGGTCGACTTGACGAGATCGTCTTAGCGAGGTCACCTTTACGAAGTCACCTTGGCGAGGTTACTCTAGCGCCCGAGGTCGTCTTTGCAAGGTCACCTTGGCGAGATCACGCCAGCGCCCCAAGGTCTCCTTGGTAAGATCATCTTGGTGAGATCACCTTGGCGAGCTCGCCTTGGCGAAGTCTCCTTGGTGACATTATGCCAGCGCCCCAAGGTTGCCTTGACGAGGTTTTCTTGGCGAGGTCACCTTAGCTAGGCTGTGTTGGTGAAGTCATGATAGTACCCCAAGGTCACCTTGATGATGTTGTTTTAGCGAGGTCACATTCGTGAGTCCGCCTTGATAAACTCACCTTAGCAAGGTTACACCTATAGCCTGAGGTTGCCTCTATGAGGTCGATGTGGCACGGTCACCTTGATGAGGTCACCATGGCGAGGTCACCTCGGTGATGTTCGCAAGTTTTTCTTAGTTTAGATTTCTAAAGACTTCTTGCACCCTTGTTCCTGTTTTAACCTATGAGCTCACCTCGACAAGGACCACCCCAGCTGCCCCTGCCTCTAAATAAGACTTCACCCTTTTATTTCAGCTCGTTCTCCTTGCGTTCTCAGTCTCGCCTTGAGATCACTTTTGGACCACTTCCAAACCCTAGTTGCTAGTGCAATATCGATATTTTATTCATACTTTAACCTCAGGACTTGTAATTTGTATAGTTTTGGGGGAGATCAACCGTATTAGAGCTTCAGCTCCACCGTACGTGCACTTTGGAGATTTTCATTGGCGCCTAGGTAGGCTAGGTTTATCTTGTGCCTTTTAGACTGGGTTAATATTATTATGCTTGTGATATGGCTAGCAATGTGGGCTAGGTTATTTAGGTTGATCCTCGTTTCTCTGATGATTTTCATTTTTGGATTCCAAGGTCCCATAAGAGGGCATAGAGGGTGAAGGGTTGCATGCTCGGGTCTTGACCCACCGTTTGGAGGCAACTGAGCTTGGAAATCATTTTATCTGTTACGCGATGAATGTGGTGAGATAGGCTCTTAATCGGAGGCCTTTGGCCTATCCAAGACTCCGTTTACTTTCTATTTTCATTGTTATTTGTTTTACTGCTACTGTATTAGTACTCTTTTATATGTACAATTATTACTGGTGTTGGAACTAAAGGGTGGCACCCTCATTTTATTACTAACACTAAAGGGTTGGGCCCTTATTTTTTTATTGACACTGATAGGGGGTGTGTGTCTGATGTTTTTATTGACATTGACAAGGGGGATGTGTCCGATGTTGTTACTGGCACTAAAAGGGGGGTGTGCCCGAGGTTGATACTGTTCCACTTTACTTTCCTGGAGCCCTGTGTATTTCTCTAGGTATGGTTTTACTATGTTGTTTGTGCCTACCAGCGGGATGGTGTGCTAGGTAGGTTATGTTGTGTTGTTTGTACATACCAGTGGTATGGGATGCCGGTAGTTTCTTGTGTGTTTACTTTTATTCTGCGTTTAGTGGTATTCTTCTATTTGATCCTTATTTGTGGTTCTTGCGTACATGTTATCATGGTTAGTGAGGTTGGCTGAGCTGGAGCACAGGTACATCTCCTTATTTCATTATGGGTTTCTGATTTCAAACTTTGTTGTCTGTATCTATCATGTTTAGTTCCTATAACTCTATACAAGAAAATTCAATATCTTATTCTTCTGCTTATTGTTAGTTTTACTTAACCCAGTCGATCGATGATGTCTACTGGGTACCTTGTTTAGTACTCATGCTGCACTTTTGTACCTTTTTTGTGGTGCAAATAGAGGCAGGGGTTATTAGCAATGTTGTGGTCGTGCGGAGTAGATCTAGTTGACTACGGAGATTACGGTGAGCTTCGTCGTTCAAGCCGATGTGATTTCCTTCACTTGGCTTGCTTCATTCGGTCTATAGCAGGCCTGGTATTATATTACCTGTTAGGGGAGATTCTTGTATTTTTTATCTTTCATTTATCCTGTATAGTATCTCCATATTCCACTAACACCAGGTTTTGGGATTCGATTTTTGTATGATTCCTTGTTGGATTTTGCTATTATGTATTGTTTATTTTTTCCTTTACTTTATTGGTTATTCGGAGAGTCTATAGCCTATTATGCATAGCTCCAGGTTGTAGGGTTAGGCTTGTCTATGGGAGGGATGTTGACGCCATCATGGCTCGAGATTTTGGGTCATAATAATGGAGAAAAATGGAAAGGGATGTAGTGGACTTTGTATCTCGATTCTTGAACAGTCAAAAATTAAAGTTTGAGAACCTGGGGTCTAGTGGTTTGTTTTAGAGATTGCCCAATTCAAATAGAAATAGAAGCGGGTTAATATAGACTTCATAACAAAGTTGTCACCTCAATTAAGAGGGTTTCATTTTATATGTGCCAATTGACCAAGTCTACTCACTTTCTACCAATTCAGTCTTTGTACAGTGCAGAGATATTGACTCAGGTTAACCTTAAAGATATAGTCTATTTCATGAGGTGCCTATTTCTATCATATCAGACCGGAGAACTCAATTTATTTGTAGTTTAAAGGACAATAATTAGCGAGATATATGAACCTCAGTTCATCTCAGCATAACCCTCAAACCAATGGAAAGTTTGAGCAGATCACTCAGATCTTGGAGATCAGGTTGCGGCTATAGTTCTCAATTTATGGGGTCAGTGGGACCAGTTCATGGCCTTGTCAGAGTTTGCATATAATAATAGCTACCATTCTAGTATCCATATGGCTCCATTCGAGCCCTTTTATGGTAGGTGATATAGTTCTATAGTCGGGATACTTGATGCTTTCGAGGCTATATAATTAGGGACTGATGTACTTTGTGATTCCTTGGATAGATTTTAGGTGATTCAAGATTAGTTGTGGGTAGTGTAGAGAAGGTACAAGATTTATACTGAGCATTGGCGATGGTCGAGTTGTAACGAAGTATTACTATGGGTGTCTCTTATAAAGATCATGATGAGGTTTGATAAGAGGGGAAAGCTAACCCTAGGTACATTAGATCATTCGAGATTCTACAGCCCGTCTAAGATGTGTCATGTGAATTACCTTTTCCACAAGAATTTTGGAGTATTCATCATATTTTCCATGTATCGATACTGCGGTACTATATTCAAGATGAGTATCATGTGATTTGGTTGGACTTAGTTTAGTTTGATCATATTTTGACCTACGTGGAGGAGCAAATATCTATTTTGGACAAATATGTAAGGAGTCTGAGTTTTACAATATTCTAGTGGTGAAGGTTCAGTGAGGGTGCCATCCTGTTGAGGATCCTACTTGGGAGATTGATATGAACATATGGGCCCTGTTCCCTCACTTGTTTGAGCCTTCAAGTACTTCTTGTCACATGACTTTCACAAATGGACTTTTAGTGGATGTTGTAATGACCCTTTATGACATTTTCGCATTTATGTTAATTTTCTATGTTTAGAGATTTCTTGAAGCTTCCCCAAGTTATTTATGACTTGTTGGGATCAATAGTTTAGTTTCCTAGTAGTTCATTTGGGCTTTATATTATTTTCCCTTTATTAGAATCCTATGTTTAAAATAGATGACTTTGGTAAACATTCAGTGAACACGTGATCGAAATCAAATTTTGCCATTTTTTAGCTCTAGAATGTGGGTTTTAGTTAATCATGACCCTCAGTATAGGTCCTAAAGCTTTCAACTTAGTTGTAGGATGCTACAAAAGATTGTAGCTAATTTTGAGTGAAAAGTTTGACTTTAGTCAACTTTCAAAGATTGAAGCATCAAATTTGATTTCTAACAATTCCATTAGTTTCAAAACATTGAGTTTGGATTAGTAGGGCTTTTGGTTTGTTCTTGGGGTGACCTGGCTCATTTTAGATATTGGGTTATCTTTTTAGCTTAATTTGGGAAGTGTTGACTTTGGTCAATATATCAGCAAAATGACATTGGTTAGTCATTTTGTCGATTTCATTGAGATTGAAATGTAATTTCCTAGATGGCAGCATATACTATTTATTTTTATCAAGTTTAAACTCATGCAAAGGGGTTGCCGAGGAGATTTGGCCCCTACTGTTTTAGTTGGTTTATTATTGTTGGAGTGGGTCCCCTCTATTCTTTACATTCATGAAAGTCCCTCCATGATCACGGAGGGAAGGTACCTTTATTCTTCGTGATTTTTATGGCTCCTACGAGATCATATAGGGGAGGGATAGGTTTTCTTTGTGTTTGTGATTATCCCTATGAAATAATGGAAAGGAGTCTGCCAAACCATCCACGGTATTTTTTTGCATTTCGAGGCCACAATTAGGCTGCATTAACAATGGGCACCCTGCAATCCCATTAAAGGGATCCCTGAAAGTATATACATGTATATATATTCTTTCTCGTTATAAACTCCCATTCTTGATCATTTTCCCCCATAGCTCGTATATTTATCTTGGAAATTATGAGGGAGTTCATCCTTGATCTTGGGGAGTTATGTTGTGGTTTCATGAAGATTTTCAATTAGTTATTTTGTAAGTGTTCGTATCTATTTCCTCTTAATTCCATAGGTAAATTTCTTGTTTACCATTTATTTTGGGTTGGTTTTGGTCTTTGTGTGGGACTCATTTGGTTCTCATATTTTTAGTATACAGTCCCAGAGCTGTGAGGATTCTTGTAGTGGTTTTCATTTTTTTATTTCAATAAGCGAAGCTCACAGACCTATTTTAGACCCAAATTTCGGCCCGAGTTTATTTATGCCAATATGAATCTCATTTTTATCATATTCACGAGTAGAGTGAAAAATTATATTTTTAGGTCGGCAGCTTTCGAAGGTTTCTTGGAGAGATAATGCTCTAGTGTAGTGATTACGAGCGTGGCCTTTGGCATCCTGGTAGGTTATGAAGTACCTTCTTCTTAATTAAGCTATGTATTGGTATAGATACATTGATTTTTCAATTCTGTGTGGGACTTTTAGGTTTGGATATATTTTACATAGTTATTACAACTTTATTGTATTTCTATTGGACTTAGTAGCTTTAGAATAGAATCCTGATTTTGAGCTTTAGTCTAGCTAGTTGCTTCTTCTGTTGGCCTTATTTTAGATGCTTGGGTAGAATCTTGAAATGTGATGGGTTCTTTAGGGTTATATAGATCTTTTTAGTAGTTTTAGATAGGTGGTTTGTATTCCTACTTTGATTGAGTTGTTTGTTAGGTCAACCAAAAAGACATAACTTATGTAGCCCCAACCTAGGGCAACATTGCTTATAGAGTTAGAGACTTCATAAGAATTAATCCATCTAATTTTACTGGGTTTAAGGTAGAGAAGGATTCTTAAACTTTTTGTATGGGGTTATTAATATTTCGGATGTGATGCACATCCAAGGGGTAGAAAGAGTTAAGTCTGCATGCTAAAAGGTCAAGGATGTGGCTCACCTATGGTTTACCCAATAGAAAGACTTTGGGGGGGGGTGAGCTGCTCCATCTACATGGAATTTTCTTATTAAAACTTTCCTTAACAAGTTCTTTCTTAGGAAGTTAAGGGAGTCTAAGGATTAGGAGTTCATGAACTTTAGGAAGGGTTCTATGTCTGTGAAGGAGTATGGCCTAAAATTCACGCATCTGTATAAATGTGTTCTTGAGATGGTTGTTGATCGTAGGGACAGAATGAGCAAGTACTTATCTTGAATCAGTAAATTAGTAAAGAAAGAGCACAAGACTGCACTGTTTATTAGGGACATGAACATCTCAAACTTAGGAAATATGCTCAACAGATGAGATGAGAAGGTAAAAGAGAGGGAGAGACTGAATAAGCGGGCAAGATTCAATCAACCTGATAAGGGTCAGCAGAAAAGGTATGCCGCAGGCAACAGACCTTCTCATAGAAATTTTCAGCACCATATTTGTCTTCTAATAGTGCACCAGGTTTGACATATGGGAATCATCAATTTCAAAAAAGGAAGATCTCCAGGGATAAGACTCAAGGTAATGCACTGACGAGCACTATGAATTTTACCATTTATAATAAGTGTGGGAAGAATCATCAAATAAGGTGTCTAGCCGGTCAAGACGGGTGTTTTGGTCATAGCCAGCCGGGTCACACAGTAAAGGGATGCCCTATGGAAAGGAAATAAAATCAGAATTTAGGTAAAGTATTGTCTTCAGCATCAACAACTCCTCTACCGCACCCTACTTAGTAGGGTGTACTTCAGGTACTGGTGGTGATCGACACAAAAATAGGTTGTATGTACTAAGGTCTCACTAGGACCAAGAGGACTCTTCTGGTATTGTTACTAGTATGTTGCATGTCTTCTGATTTGATTGTTGTATTTTGTTATACACGGGGGATACTTTTTATTTTTTTATACATTATGTAGCTGTAAAGCTTTTAGTTATTCCATTTTAGCTCTCTAAGTCATCCTCGATGTTTACTCAAATAGGTGATTCCCTAGTTGCTGAAAGGGTCTATCAGTATTACACAATTTTAGTTCTTAGGAATGCCACTTCAACAGACTTTATAAAAAGTAGACATGATAAATTTCGAAGTCATCCTCAATATCTAATGGTTACATTATTGCTATTCCTCGGCTGAGTATAACCCAAATAGCTAAGTTCTAGTTTTTTTAATAAGTTAGATTTTAGTGGAATGGTAGCTTCATTGTGCCTAAAGGCCATTTCATCTCCTACCTCAAGGCAAGGAAGATGATTTACAAAGGGTGTATATATCACTTGGTAAGGTTAAGGGATCTGAGTCTGAGACCCCTACCTTTCAGTCATTCCCAGTGATTAGAGATTTCCCACCTCAAGAAAAGGAAAATGTTTCCTGATGATCTTCTCGGTATCCCTATAGAAAGGAAGATATTTCCTGATGATCTTCTCGGTGTCCCTACAAAATAGAGATTGATTTGGGGACTGATCTTCTTTATAATATTCATCCCATATATATCCCTCCATAAATGATGGACTATCTAATATTAAAGAGTTTAAGGACCAGTTAGCATATCTTCTAGACAATGGGTTAGTCTTACCTGAGAACCCGAGAAGCCTCTGTCTTGTCCATGCGCAAGAAGGATGGTTCTCTTTATATGTCTATATACTACTATTGGTTAAATAAGGCAACCATAAATAATAACTATCCTATTACTATAATCGATGATTTGTTCAACAAAATTTAGGGTGCTAGCTGCTTTTTATGATATATAGAAAAATTTAGGATTTGCGATCCCAGGTAAGATTGATTTAGGATTATGGGATCCTTTTGTATCATTTAGGAAAGGTTGTAGCACAAAATGTACTTGTAATTAATTTACCAATAGATATTATATATATCTATATGAAAGTTTTCTCATCCGTAGGTTCTTCGCTTACCATATTGACCCAAAAGAATGTCAAATTTGAATTCTCATATAGTTGTGAGAAGGACTTTTGGGAATTGAAAGACAGTTTGACTTTTTCTTTAGTGTTGATCGTGCTAGAGGGCATTGAAGTATTATAGTTAAATGTTATTCTCCGAGAGTTGGTATTGGTTGTGTTTTTATGGGAATCAAAAAACTATAACTTATGCCTATAGATAACTCAAGGTTCATGAGAAGAACTATCTGACTCATAATTTTAAGTTAGGTGTGGTAGTCTTTACTCTAAAAATATGGAGGCACTATTTATATGGTGCTTATGTGGATGTTTTTACAGAACATAAAAGCCTTCAGTATACTTTTAGTCAAAAGGCATTGAATATTTGTCGTAGGAGATGGTTAGAATTGATGAAGGATTACGACATTAGTGTGCTTTACCACCTTAGTAAGGAAAATATTGTTTTTGATTCTGTTAGTAGAATTTATATAGGGAGTTTACTCATAATATAAAAGGTAGGAAGGAATTTTCTATAGATACGTAAAGTCTTGCACTTAGGTGTCAGACTAATTGAGACGGGTGATAGTGGTATGAATGTACAAAAAGCATCTGAGTATTCTTTGGTTGTAGATCTAATGGAAAAAAAGGGATAGTGATCTGGTCTTGATTTAATTTAATTGTTCACCAAGAAAGAAAAAAGTGTAGCTTTTCTCCAATGGGGATATGGGGTAGTCTATTATCAGGGTCTGTATGGTTTCCCTATGTTGATGGCTTTAGTGTTCTAATTTAATGAATGACAAAAAAAAAAATACAGGAACTCCTAGAGAATTTGACTAACGGTTTTTTTGACCAAATAAAAAAGAATCACATTCATTGTTGGAAAATATTGGAAAAAACAAAAGACTTAAAGTCTTATTGGAAGTTGCTAAACATTAATAATGTTGTCGGTTAACTCAAAAATGGGTATATCATGGAAGCTCTTGATCATCTATTACTCTGAAGTTACTAGATGGCTATCTATTTGAATTTGCACTCTTGATATTATCAATGGTTCAAAAGAAAGGAAAGAAAATGAATCATTAATATGGCTCTCCCTTATTCTAGGTAATATTCCACCATCGTAAACTCTTTCCAAGAATCAATTCCCTTGGGTTGTTCCAATGGCTAATTCCCACATTTATGTAGGAAACTAGTTTTCAAGACTATTTCTTTCTTTTCTCACCTTTTAATAAGCATTATAATACCTAGTGTTTATTGTGTATATAAAAAAGAGAGGAGGGAAAACTCGAGTGAAGATCGTATCAAAAAAAGAATACTCTAAGGTCTAGTATAGTCTTAGCAGGATTGTGTATTTGCTGAGTTTTTGTGTAGGCTTATAAGATCATGTTTATATACTAAGTTCTTGTGTAGGATTAGTCGATATTGTGAGGCTAAGTTCTTCTGTGGGCTTAGCATATTTGAGATTTAGTTCATGTGTACAATCAATCATTTGTAAGCATAGGAAAACTAAGTTGTTGAAAACTCAATTGTGAAAAAGAAAAATAGTGGAACCCTCTTGCAACCCAAGGGGACTATACTAAGGCTCATTTTGAGCCCCAAATAGTAAAAAATATTGTGTGTACATTTCCCTTTTTGCACTATATTTACATTGTATATTCATCAAACTACAGTAACGGTCGACTGGCTTTAAAAGAAAGTCAACTAAGGGAAAAGAAAAATTTACAATTCACCCCCCCCCCTCCTTCTTTCACTTTAAATTCATATGAGAGAAAGGTCTCACATTCATTACCTAAGTGCAAGTGAGTTAAGATCATATCTCAACATATTGGTAGAGCTATATTTTAAAGGGGACTTCTAGATCAGGTCTCCTTATTTCAATAAAAAGTATTTTTTTCATTGAAAATAAAGATAGAGACTTTTATCAAGTCATATCATGTCAAAGAATATAGGGTCATAAAGATTGGTGACTTTTAAATTCCATATCACAAAAAAGAAACTAATGATGGAACTACAATTGACGTTATTCCATCGTTGGATAATTACATAAATAAATAAATGAAGATTATTCAAATAAAATTCAAGGAAAATCATTCTCTATAACTCTACCAGTGGAGAGTAATATGAGAAAATATCGTAATATGAGACTGCAAAGGAAATGCGTGATAAATTAGAAGTTACTTTTAAAGGGGCTAACAAAGTCAAACGAACCATCATGAGTTTATTAGTCTATGAATATGAACTCTTTCAAATGAAGGATGGAGAAACTATTAAATCAATGTCTACCATATTCAGCAAAATCGATGGAGTGTTGTATTGTGGGGAGATCAAGGTTGCAGAAAAACATATCTTGTGGCTAACTAGATCTCGCAAACCCTCAGAAGTGTACGTAATCAATGTCATGAATAAGTAATTTCTATCTAAAGAATGGGCACAAGTAACCTTTCCTATGATAAACTTGTTGGTGATTTGATTACCTTTTAGAAGGCACATCTCAAAAAAAAAAGTAAAGAAGAAAGAATAAAGTTTCCTTTAAAGGAATAGAAGAATCTATTAATAAGGAAGAAAATATTGAAATGAAGATGTTTCTCTCATCAACAAGTCTCTATTAGTAAATTAAGATTACAAGGATGGGGAGAAGAAATAATACAAATTCCTACAAAAATGATGAAAGATGCTATGAATGTAGAAGACATGTACATATTTCTTCTGAGTGCTTAGAAAATAAAAGAAGGCCTCTAAGAAGAAGTTTCGAAAATAATGCATTAAGTACCAGGAATGATGAAGCTACCCAGAAGATTATCATTATCTTATGGCCATTACAGAAACAAGTACAAACCATCCCAGTAAAAAAAGGAAATGGTACCTTGATAGTTGATGTCCAAGTCACATGACTAGAGATAAATCTCTATTCAACTATGTTTCTAACTATTTTATAGGATCCATTCAATCTAGTGACAACTCAAAAGGAACGGTCATCGGTATAGGTAGTATATGCTTCGATGATTCCCGTAAGATCACAAATATTTATCTTGTGAAGGAATAAAGTACAACTTATTGAGCATTAGTCAACTCTATGATTCAAATCATGAAGTAAGATTCGGGAAAAGTTGATGTTTCATCAAGGAATTATCCAAAAAATATCTTTTTTCTGGAAGTAGAAACAAATATTTCTACATATTGGATTTTATGTGAAACCCTGGTCTTCACATATGTCTTGCATCCATCTTGGACATTGGGTTTGGCACAAAACCTGAGACATGCAAGTATGTGTCTCATAGAAAAACATGCCAAACAATAAGCTTGTTAATGGACTTCCCAAAATCAACTATTCAAAGGATCCACTACCAAACCATTGGAATTACTTCATATGGATCTTTTTGGTCCTAAAAAATCTTCTAGCATCAAAGGTAAAAGGTATGCATTAGTTATTTTTTGTGATTTTTATCATTTACATGGGTTATGTTTTTATCCTATAAAGATGAAACTTTCAAAAAAATAATTTTTTTTAGAAAGTTCAAAGAGAAAAAGGGTACAGCATCATCTCCATTAGGAGTGATCATAGAGGGAAATATAAGAACAAAGCCTTTGAAAAATTTTCTGAAGAACAAGGCTATTCTAAAAAAAAAATCCTCTTTGTAACTCCTCAGCAAAATTGAGTTGTATAATATATAAACAAAATTCTTCAAAAAAAGGCAAGAAACATGATCATTGAACACTTTTTGTCGCATCACTTTTGAGCAGTTTTGTAAATACTATGTGTCATATTTTAAATAGGTGTTTAATAAGACCTACCCTAAAGAAGACTCCATAAGAATTATTGAGTAGAAGAAAACCAGGTGTGAAATATTTTCATCCATTTAGATTCAAATGTGTTATCCACAATAATGGTAAGAATAATCTAGGAAAATTTGATCTTAGAAGCAATGAAGGTATTTTTGTTGGGTATTCTAATATTAGTAGAGCATACAGAGTTTTTAATAAATGAAATTTATTTATAGAAGAATTTATTCATATTGTATTTGATGATTCTAACAAATTGAATGATAAAAAAACCTTTTCAGATGAGGAAGACTATTATCAATGTATGTTATAACCTCTACCTCTTTTCAGAAAACATTATAAACTCAGTCAACTAATAAAGAAAAGAAGTCAACCATACAAAAGTGAACACATTCTAAACTAATGGAATAAAGAACCTGATTACCAAAGAAGTTCATCTTTGGATATCCAAAAGAAAAAGTAAAAACTATAAGCAAGTTGTAAGAAACAAGGTAACGTTTCTCATATCCTAGCTAGAACAAAAGAAAGTAGATAAAGCCCTCAAAGATAAAGCTGGATAAGTGCAACAAAAAAGAATTGGATTATATGGCATGAAAGAAAAGATTCTTTCTGAGGATCATAATTCTAAGTACTCCATTCATCCCCCCTCCCTCTTGCAATTTCAAATGGTTTGAAGGAAAATATTTTTTCTGAGGCTCACTGTTCTAGATACTCCATTCACACTGGTGCCACCTAACTGTATAGATATTTGAGAGAAGTTTACAAGTTAAATAGAAAGAAAATAGATATAAATGAGTTTGTAGCAACGTGTGCTAACTTCAAGCAAGTAAAAGTTGAGCACTTGAAGTCAGCTAGTGAAATATAGAGGTTTGGGAATCTGATATAAAAATGGAAAGTTTTAAATATGGACTTTATTACTGGTTTACGACGTACTAAGAAACAGTGTCATTCGATTTGGGTGATTGTGTATAGCATGACCAAGTAAACCTATTTTATACTTATCGATGCCAAATTTACAATAGAGGAGTATGTAAGATTGTACCTTCAAGAATTGTCCATATGCATGGTGCTCCCTTGACTATCTGTTCAAATAGGGGTACTTAGTTCACTTCACAGTTTTGGATATCTTTTTAGAGAGGTTTGGGTTCTCAAGTTCATCTCATCACTACTTTTCATCCACAGACAAATGGTCAGGCTGAGAAGTATCAAGACTTTTGAGGATATGCTATGAGCATACACACTCGATATCAAAGGTATTTAGGATAACCACGCGTCTTTGATATAATTTACATGTAATAAATATATATCACTCTAGTATCCACATGGATCCATTTGAGTATTTATATGGGAGGAGATATTGATCTCACATTAGTTGGTTTGAGATTGTTCATACAACTTTTATAGGTCCAAAGTCAGTATTTTAAGGCTACTCATAAATTTCAGCTTATTCGGGAAAAGTTGAAAATATCTTAGAGAAGGCAGAAGTCATTTGATGATGTTAGAATAGGGGAATTGGATTTTGATGTAGATGATTCAGGAAAGGTATTACCCATGAAGGGTGTGATGTGCTTTGGCAACAAAGGGAAACTCAATCTCCTATATATCAGTCCATATCAAATTTTAAGGAAAATAGGCCATGTGGGCTATTAGTTGGATCTTTTGGCTGATTTGACAGAAGTCCATCCAATCTTTCATGACTCTTTATTGAAAAAGTGTTTCAGTAGCATAACTATAAAGGATAGCCTCACCTATGAGGAAGTACCAGTCTTAATTCTAGTCATGCAGGTTTACAGACTTTTGAATTAGGAGGTACCATTAATTAAGGTATTATATATAATAAGAATATAGAATACATGAGAGGCAGAGGCTGATATAATATAGAAATACCTACATCTTTTTCCCTCCTGCTCTGGACCAATATGAGTTAACTATTCCAAAATTTCTAGCTTTCTCTTCCAGTTTCATGTATAGTGACATCTATCATTACTTACATGTTTTTATATTTGTTCTAAGTATGTTCATTCCATTTTAGTTCCATTCTATCCTTTTATAATTATATTTAGTTCAACTCATCTCCTATTTTCATGATATTACTTAGTCATCATATCATACTAGTAAAATTTCATCTTAAAGTTCAAATTTAGCTTTTAATCCAGGACGAACGATCCCAAGGGGACATATTGTAATACCACATTCTTGTACTAGCCTATAAAGTTCATACCTTGGCTTAAATTGTACAATCAAGCCTAAAAAATTCCTTAGGAGTCACGAGTCGCGATTGGCCTTCACGAGTCATCATGACTCGTCTGTCAAGTCGTAAGGAGTTGGATAGAACCTTGATATTTTCAAATACTTAAAATATAATATAACTCCAGGACCATGAGTAAAGGTACAACTCATAATTCCTATTTATGAGTCGTACTGTCAAGCCGTGATCTCGGGGTCCACAAATTCAAATATTTAAGTTATTATACCACGAGTCATCCGACAACTCTTGAAATGGATTTATGACCCGGACCTATGACTTGTGGGATGTTGAACCAAAATTATAAAAAAACAAACTTCAGATCCATGAGTCGCGTCACGACTTGTGACCAATTACCACGAATTATGGGACCTATTCATACTGATCTGTGGAAGTAAAATATTTTGTATTCTCATTAAGTCACCCAGTTGTATTTTATATTTTTCGATGACCCTATTACCCATTAAACAACCATTTTAGTCTTTTCACAATATACATATTAATAGAAAAACCTCAATTACCTTATTTCTATTTACAGTTAGAAAATTTAAACCAAGAAATAGAAGGGGTTTCTCTCACTAGCAGGACATTCAAAGTTCTTTAGCTAGGGTTCAAATTCTTCAACTTCTCCAAGATCACACCTAAGAATTTCACTTCAAATAGGAAGGGGGCATTCAATAATAGTTCCTTTCACTCTCATGCCCAAAAGCCTTCAATCATTATAAAATATTTATGCTTTAATCTAAGGTTTAAAACCCTAAATTTATGATCCTAATAGAAATTTTATTTATGAGTTTCATTGAGCAAGATTTATATAATTACAGACATGTATCATGATCTTTACTTGTTTTAAATAAAATATCATCAACAAGCATGCTTAAACTTATTTAACATAGATTATGACAAGCATCATGACTTTAGTATATTGAAACAAGTGAAATCATATCATGATCATCTTAAAATTGAATTCATAAACATTATATGCACCTATCACAATTAATGGAACAACAATGATAAAACATGACAAGAAATTAAGGAGTCCCGGCTCTACTACCATAGTCTTTTTAGGTTATATATGGCATCCAACCGACCATCAATCACTGATATTAGACAGGGCATCGAGATATGTTCATATGATAAGTATTCATGGAATATGAAACAAATGCATTTTAAGAGGATTATTTAGCACCGAGAGAACATCAGTCTACTCCATTAGAAGAGGGTGATGTTCTAATCTAACTGTATAGCAATCACAAACTATTTTAGGATTTAGTTAAGGATCCTTAGCTTAAGTATGATAACATATTTCTAATTGTGGCATTTAGGACGACCTTTTTCGGTGTAGGTGTATGAAAACATACCTTTTTCAGTGTTAATTTATGACACTAGACTCTATGTTACTTGTATCATGGTTTATGTTAGTTCATAATGGCATAAGCTTTTTAGAACTAAACAGATGCATTGACCCAACTAAAATTATGATTTTCTTATGATATCTTATAAAATTAATAAGATATTTTTGTTTAACAAATTACTAGAGTTTTGGGTCATTGAATAGTTGCTAAACTACAACATAACTTTTAGATCTCATCTTCTATTTACTTATGTATTAAAATTCTTCATATTTATTACACATTTTATGCATACACTCACATACTAGTATATTCAATGTACTGACCTCGTTTGTGGCTCCATCCTCTTTTAATAATATAGATTTAGGTGTTCCTACTCATCCGCGTGGCTAGTAGCATTATGGTAGAGCAGCTTGGTGAGTCTTTATTGATCAGTGACTAGAGTTAATTTTTTTTATTTATGCCATGCATTACTTTCAGTTTTATGTTGACAACTAGTTAGGGGATTGTCCCAATAGTTCGTACCATGATTAGTAGAGGTCTTGAGTCGATATATTGTCATATATTCATGTTTTTCCTGATTTTTGGGTAATTTTATAAGACTATGATATCCTCTTTTTCTGCCAGTACCAGTGATATCTATTATGTCATATATAACTTTCGCTATATTTTTAGACTTATGACTAGGTGTATTAACCAAGGTCTATCTCATGCCTACTTATGGGTCTTCAGCACTATGTTATGTCTAGGGGGTAGCCTCAGGGCGTGATATTAAACTATTAGGGAAAGTGAAAATAGATAGGGTGATCCTAACAGAGTTAATACACATATCTTGACCACCATTTCCATATTGATCTCCATGATCCCAAACTTGACTCCTATTACCATACTAACCTCCATGCCTTCCTCCCTTTCCTTGAAATTCTCTTTGATTTCGTTGTCGTGTTGATGAAACACCACATCCATAACAAAATACCAAACTCCTCTTCTTGATAATTTTCCTCAACCTTTATCCTTCAGAGTAATGGACTTTGGATATGGCATGGTAGATTTTGGTTTATGGAGCTTGGAAATTTAGGACATTGATTGCTCTCAAGTCATCTCATAGATCTTGATTTACATTAGTTTGGGGTTGGACGGAGCATTTAAGGGTATTTCCTAATTCAATACTTGGTGTTGGGTCGATGTGTTTTGCACTTTGGGTGTCATGCTGAGTGGTAGAAGTTGAGGAACCAACATGCTCTTCCACCATTTCCACCCTACCATCAATTATCTCCATTCTTTCACCAACTTGTTCCATCTAACCATCTAATATATCCAACCTTTAAGTCAATCTCCTCAACTCCTGTAACATCATCCCTTGTTCACTCCTCTCACTAAGAGCTTGTTGATCACTCCCGGGTGTCATGGTAACTATCAACAGTAACAACCAACAAAATAAAAAAAAAATTAGCGTTGTTTTAGAATAAATCATCACAATCTCTCAAGTTCTTACTCTATGATTTCCCCACAATTGGTGCGGCTAAGGTTGATGATTGTCTTTACTTCAAGAAACACGAAGTGTTGAATTGTACTCTTGTTTAGAACAGATTCTTGATAATATAAGACAGAGTAACCAATAAAAAAAAGACTGGATCTAAGAAGTTATCTATGAATTAAATACGAAAATGATGAAAAAGATGGACTAATGAAAGATAAGGACTTCAATTCAACCTAGTAAGGTCTTTACAAGGTGAAATCTAGCTGATGGAATCAAAGAACAAGAAGAAAAAAAAATATGAAACTAGAAGTTGGTTCTTGAATGAGCCATTATTTTCAATCCTTCGTCGCAGAACAAGCCACTTTTCCAAAATGAATGTCGATTCTCCAACAGGGGACTCCCTTCACCAAATAAACTAATAGCTTGGGGGAAGAACAACAGAGCACCAAGCAAAAGGGAAGATTGCCAAAAGGAACAAAGGTATGCCAATTTAGTACTCCTTGAACGCCAAGTAGTCCACGAACTTGCTGGAACATTTTGTAACAACTAGGCAAAAGGGCGATTCGTCGTCCTAGTTGGCAAACCCAACTAACGTCGCCAAGTAGGACTGCTGGACGTTTCTCTCTCTTTTCAAATAAAAAGAGTCAACCTTGTCCTTGGTGGTCTTCCCAAGGAATATCCTCCTTGATTTCATCACAAACCTATTACTTTTTCTCAACTTTTGGAATCAAAATGTACCAGTTTTACAAACTTCACTTACAATATTTGAATCTTCAAAGAACACTTATGACATCAAGAACTCACACAAGTTACTACACTTCACCTTCTTGAACTTGATTTTCCTTCTATCTTGGATAGTTACACTCCTTTTGTTGTAGAGAATGCAAAACCAATATTTTCAAGAAACAACAACCAAGTTTTCAATACGGAATGCTAGCCAATTTCTTCAAGCTTCCTAAGTCTAAAAAGTGTGGAACTTCAAGTTTCTTTCAACTCTTTTGCTCAAACCAAGACCAATACTCAACTTGTACTAGGGAATCAATTCTAGTACGTAAAACCTATCAAAGAGGACACAATAAAACACTTAAATCATTTTGGAAATATTCCGTACTCATAAGAACATACTCTTTTTTCGTGATAACAAAGCCAAGGAAATAGGTTTGTTTAGGATTAGACAATTGTCAGTTCTGATACCAAACGGTGGATGTACATTTACGAAATAAAATAGATAACATAATGCAAGAAAGTAATGATAAATTCAAGATAGCAAACAATCAAAAATTTGTAATTAAGAGGTCTATTAAACCTCGAAACCTCGAATTCAAATCAGTATAAGATGTCTAACATATAGATAGGCACAAGTAGGAGATCGATCACAATATAAGGGTAAATTGAACTTAAATACCTTTACCGTACAAAATCTATGATCTCCTACCTCTTACATAGACCTCGAGGGATTTTATTCACCTTGCAATCCCTTATTCTCAATCATGATCAAAGCTTCACCAAGCTCTTACAACTCTCAGAAGAGTGCTTTCGATACATAAAAACGTAAGCCACCTATTACAAAATAAGAAAAAAATCTATTTATAGCCTTGGTGCAAAATGAGAGCTTCAAAGGAGATCAAGGTTTTCTGGCCAGTTTGGCTGACATAAAGAGGCCATCACTTTGAATAGCAATGTGCTATTTTCCACTGCTTTGCCAAGTTTCCTAGTAGCAACTTGATCTTGATATACCTTGAATCCCAACTCGGCGATGTGCATTTGAGGAAACCTCCAATTCGGCGATCCGCCATTTAGGTACCGCTTCGCAAAATTAGGAAGAACTCTCATTCCCTTACTTCTTCCTCCCAACTTATCTTTTATACATAGAACTCCTTGTCTATTAAAAAAAGGTCAAGGACTTCCATTTGCACGAACAATACTTGGAGTTGTTGGAGTTCCTTAGCTTAACAACGGGTGAGTTTTGGGATGCGTCAAGACTATTACTAATTTTCTTCTACTACTACTTGTTCTTTTTATTAAGAGGAAAGATGGAGTTATGTAAATGAGAGGCTGGAAAGATTGGGATAAGTAAATTTCTTAAATTCAGCAACTGGACATTATTTAAATTTACTCTATTTTGAGTTTCTCTCTCTCCCTTATTATTTTGAGGTTAAATAGCACTGTAGTCAATTAGAAAGAAAACTATATTTTGTCTTTGTACGACAAACTAGTTTTGTCTTTTGGGGTTTGGCTTTCACATATCATCTATAACATGTAAAAAGGTTTAAAAAATGTATTGCTGGTGTGTGATGTGTTGTCCTTACCAAGAAAACAACTTGTGAATGCTATCTTCATTCATTATTCAATAACTTATGAATTATATGTTTACTACTGAAGTTCATAACTTCAAATGTTAGTATAACTTTCTCTTTCCTTTTGTTTTCCATTTTTTAAAAACAAATTCAATTACTACCAGCTATTCCATGATATGAGGACCTGTCTTCTTTCAAAAATTATTACCATTGGCTCTATCATCATTGTACTGCATGTCAACCAACTTTCTAATTCGATGGAAGTAGGTGTAGTTTGCACTCTATTGTTAAAAGATGGTCAATCCCCCACCTTTCCAACTAAAACCTTATATGTGCTTGATGTTTACCTTAGATCATATTAATTTAAAATTTTAATGGATGAATTATTTAATTAAGGGTAGAATTTAAAATTGGATCAATAATAAATGTCGTGTGAATTTTTAGATTTTTAATTCAGCATTGACCGGTAGTCAAAGAAAATAAAAGAGCTAAAAATGGGATCATAGAATATTTTCAGCAACTGAACATTGTGTATTTCTTGTTAAGTTTCACAGAACAGGAAGTTTGAAGGGGTGTGATTACCGTAGGAAATTTCAGTGCACTATGTAACTGGAAATTTCTTAAAGCTAGCGATCTCTCTTTATTTCTGTGCTACAAGCGGATTTTTGTCTTCATTGTAGGATAACTTAACATGTCGTTCATACTTGTTTTTCCTTTATATAGGAGAAAATTCAAGAAATCCAAAGTTAAAGACCAAAAAATCTTACCAAAATTTCACGTAATGATGCACTTGGTATAGTACTCAGTACGGAACATCCTCGGCGTGTTCGAGGGTTAGGCCTAGGTGTAGTTCCAACTACAACATTCAGAAAAACATCTAGAAGAATTGTTCGTGTTAAGGTGGGTTCATCCAGCACTTTCAACTCCACAATGGCAGCAATGCATGGCAAGTATGAGATCACAATTAAATGCACCCCTAGTTATATCAAAGGAATATAGGGAATATCTTTGAAGTTTGCTCACTTAATTCTGCCTCCTCCGCAGGTAATGAACATTATGGATTTTTTTTTTGTGTGTGTGTTTTTATTGGCTGTATGAATCTATGTCTTAGAATTCCTGTAAGGAATCTATCTTCTTATTTAACCCATAAACATACTGATGCTGACACATTTCAGGCCATTTATGATCGTCTTAGTTATCTAATCTCTTTCTTTTTCCTACATGTTGACAAACTATAATATTTTCCCTCTTGGAACCCCTATCATTGAGAGGATGTCAATATTTAAGATTGTAAAATAGCATTAGGAAGGAGAATTAAAGAACTACTAGGAAAGCAATCTGTCAACTTCTTAGTCGAGCCAGAATTTAAAACTTATTGATTTGGGATTCTAGTCTTTGTATGTTACTGGGTGTTAGTTAATATATTGTACGTGTTCAATGGATTTCTTAAGATGCTCCACATATCAGCAACCACTGGACAGTTTAGGAGCAAATGATTGATGGACTCTGAGTTGTGCAAACACAAGTAACATCTATTGACAAATTCAAAGTTCCTTTTCCAGAGATAGTCTTGAGTTAGACACACACTACTCAGACCTGTCTAACCTTTGGTGATGTTAACAACATGATAGTCAATATCATGATTAGACTAAAATTCAGGATCTCCAGATTGTCATCTAACCATGGTTTCAAAATCACTCTGACTAAAATGATGTTCATTAATTTATAGATGTGTAATGTCTAATCTACAGTCAAATGTGAGGAACAGAATCTTTCACTAGGGGATTAGAATCAATTATTCTCCGACCAAGTTGTGGAAAGATTTATCTATGACATCTCCTGTGATGCATATTATGACTGGCAAGGGGAACCAATTTATACCCGGTAGAGTATAACTTAGACTATCTCACTATATGTATATATCTTACATTAAGCTCCATCTTTTATCCAACATTAGCCAAATATGTATATTAAAGTTTCTGTTTCAACTTTGGCTAAACTGGGACATATTAGACCAACGTTAGATAATGTTAAGTTTATTGCAAACTATAAACACAAAAAAGTAGTAATAAATAAGTAAAAGATATAAATTGAAGGTACATGTTACCGAAGTTGAGCAAGAACATACAGTTCAGGAAAGGACTCCTGCAAACTCTTGTTTATTCATACCTAAATGAAAATGAAATGGGAAATATGGGGTCTCCTTTACCTGATTAATCTGTGCATTAAGAAAACCTTAAGGTGCTTATGCTTCATTTATAAGAGCTGGAAATTTCAGGAGATACAAAATTCCTGAACTGTGTGTGAGTATTCTTTACCCTATCGTAACTATATTAGTGCTTTTCTCTTATTGGAAGTTCTGATTTTATATTGCCAGAGATCAATTTTATTTTCCATGATTGCTCTTTACTATTTATAATTGCTTTATGCATGGTAATGTGAGGTTTACTAGTAGAATTCTCTTATTGGAAGTTCTGATTTTAAAGAGATCAATTTTATTTTTCATGATTGCTCTTTACTAGTTATAATTGCTTTATGCATGCTAATGTGAGGATTACTAGTAGAATAAGACGTGACACAGTGGAGTGGGGTGCTTTATGACTGTTCGAACTTTCATTTTTTATTTCCTCAACTCTGAACTTATTGGATAGTTCTAAATATTATTAAAAAAAAATTATGATAAAGCAGGGAGCTAACTCAACTGCAGAATGTAGAAACTAGTTAAACGTATATTTGAATCATTCATTTAGTAGTATTAAATAATGCTTCTTATGTATTATTTTTTATTTTGTTTCATAACACGATTGAGATGAATTAAAAGGAAAAACATTTCAAGGGAGGATTTATATAGCTGAGTCGAACTTTTTTGGGACGGAGACAATTGTTTTTTTGTGTATTAGAAAACTATGCTAAAGATTAGATGTTTACCCAGCAAAATTGGTAACAGAACCCATTAATGGCTGCTTGTACATGGGATCATCCTCTAGATCTCATTGATACATATATAATTAAATTATCTTCAGGGAGCAGTTGTTACATCTGTTGTTGTATCTTCGTTTGTGTTAACTAAGGACTGATTAATTATATCTTTCTTTTTTTCATGCATCAATTAACCATACGAATTGGTGCTCAGTCACCAATCGAAAGTAATGATGATGGATTGTGTGTTAATTAGAAACATCTTTAGATAATTATGACTTGTTAAAATAGTTATTATGCTTTGTAAAGGTATCATAGTTATTATACTTTATGAGAGTAGTATATTCTTTTTCTTACTTAGTTTAGTCTAGCATATATAAATGCTCTTTGTATTATTTTAGGGTTCAAGACTTCTCATTCTACCATTAGCCTCTATCCTTTTATATCCCTTTCTTTTTCTATTTCTCTTTTAAATCAATGGTATATTGCATTCTTCCGTTAATGTTATCATGGAAGCAGAGCCCAGGTTTTTTGGCAATTTCTTTTGATTGCGCGCATGTTGCAATTGTTGATTGTTCGGTTGTTCGGTATTTTTTTAGTGATTTTCTCTGT
>JBDJHY010108369.1:0-13721 GCA_039654485.1 Withania somnifera
CTTCTTCTTCTTCTTCTTCTTCTTATTCTTCTTCTTCTTCTTCTTCTTCTTCTTCTTCTTCTTCTTCGTCTTCGTCTTCTTCTCTCTTATTCTTATTTTTGGTACTTGGTACTAGCCCACCGCTCCATGCTCTGGGTCAGCCTTAGGATTTTCAACAGGTGGGATGTATAAGTCATCACAACTCAATTTTTGGGTTATGATAGAGGGATATAATAGCTATAGGTTCATTTGCGTCTCTGGATATAGGGGCAAGTGTCTGATAGAGTCTCACAAATTGGTATGTAGATGTACGTATCCTACATTCCAGAGGCTACAGGGAGCTTGTTAGGAAAAACTCTTATTTCTTAAATCCATACGTGCTTGTGTGGTCACTAGGTTACTTATCATCTTATTCGGCTCTGCTATTTTCAAATGACTAGGAAGAGGCCCTCGATGGGCATTAGAAGGGTTCCTATATGAATTTCTGGAGTTTTAGAGTCTGGATCAAGCATCAGAGTACCACGTCATTAGCCAAAGAGTTTGGGAGTCATTTGGGCTATATATGAGTTAGTATTACACCAATCCTTTAGGGCACATCATTCGGAAAGAGGTGCTGGTGGGTTCTTTGGGGGAAGCATGACATAAGGATGAGTTTGTTAGTTTTCAGAAGGGGTCTTTGACTATATATTTCTATGCAACAATGCTCTATGAGGAGGTCAGGTTCACTTCTTCTTTTTATCCTACAAGGTATAATAGATTGTTGAGTTTTTTCAAAGGATTTATTTTCCACTCTATTTGGGGACAGAGAAGTTGGTAGCAGCGGGACACACCCTTGGGAAGATTTTTAGACAGTTGATGGCCTTGGATAAGGACTGTCATGAGACCTACGTGATTAGTGATCTGAGAGACCATCAGCAGGCGATGCTTCATGGTACTCCATTTAGGTCCAGTAAGAGGAGGAACATCAAGGGTTGCTTCATATATGGATACTTTAAACATTAGGCCATAGATTTTCCCCTTCCATAGGCATTTTTGTAACAACAGCTTGGGCTGAGTAGCCATAGTTTAGGTCAGGTTTGTTCATTTTTATTTTTGAGTTCTCAAATGTTTTCATGGATACATGATATAAAATTTTATGGTATGATAAACAAGGGTTTAAGAAGAAGATTTTGCTTGGCCAGTCCACTTAGCATATTCTGACCCTACCTCAGCCAGCCGACAAAGGCCTGGAAGTTAGAGTACTCTACTCCTCCAGTGTGATTTTAGTGGTTCTTGATAACTTAGGAGATGATATAAAAGGATTAGTCCTCCACCTCTACCTCAACAGTAGGATCAAGGACAAATTAGTAAATCGGTTCAGGCCTCCTTACTATTAGTTGATATTGGTTATATTAACCATCCCTCCAGTGGAACATCCACTAGGGTTCGAGATTGTGGTGGACAAAGTGGTTCTGTTAGTAGATTTGGTCAAGGAAGATGCCTAGGTTGCTTTGATTATGGTGATCTAGGACATTATTCTATATATTGTCCTCGACATAGGGCAATCCAATCAGAAGAAATTGCATCCTTGCATCAGCAGTTAGTTGGAATGAGTGGTAGTTCTGGTAGTTTATTTTTTTCACTTACGAGGGAGTTTGTTACTAGGATTGAGAGTTCCCCTATTGCGAAGGTATGGCTCAGGTTGGTCATTAGAACATTTTAGCAGTTACTTGTCTTGCGTTTTATGATTTGGGGTAGGGCTTTCAGGTGATCTATCTTTGAGCTCTATTTATGTTATAATTTTATTCTTTTCCTGCCTAATATCTTAAGCTAGCTTGGGTGTGATTTTGATTTTGTTTCTTGCTTACCTTACTTATGCTAGTTTGAGTGGTATTACCTTTATTGATGTTGTGTCCTATGTTTGTCTTAGTTCTTGCATTTTTCTCTCGGTTATCCATAATCCTCAATAGTATAGTTACTCAGTGGCACCTGGGTTGTGATTCTTATTGGACGATATGGTCCCTATATTTAGCCTAGAAGGTGCATGTGATTACTCATTATATTGTGGTTCTTCGATTCAGATGTGATATTATTTTATTTAGGTGGACCTTATTGTATATTAGCTGATGTTTTATCACCCTGAGTGGTAGATATTGCTCGTAAGGTCCTTTTGGTTCCTCGTGTATAAGGAGGGAACTTCTTAGTGGTGGACCGTAGTGATAGGTTTGGGTTGCTTGGCTATTTTAGCCTATAGTTTATGTGATATTATGGAGTTTGGCCTTTTGTTGATAGGTGAACCTAGTGATAGTATCAGGCATGGGCAGGTTTCCCTGTTCTCCCTAGATACCAGATTTTTGTATTGCAATTTTAGCTTAGAAATGACCAGTGTATTATGGCAGGTGATCTGGGTCCTTAAGCCCATGCCGATTGATATTTGTCTTACATTCAGGTCAAGCACTTAGTTCCTCAGTAGTGATTCTTAACCTTGCATATATTTTGAGTTTTCTTTTTTCTTGCGAGCAACTACCTTATTATGTTATAGTGATCTTTCCCGATCATAATCATTTCAGTAGTTATAGTTTGTGACCCGCACTATCTGTGACTTTTAATGGTTAGTTCTTGAGAACCATAGTAGGTAGGTATTGAGAGAAAATGTCTCTCTTTTTGTTAAGTTTCATTTGATTTCAGATTGGTTGTCAAAATGCTAATTTATCCTTCTCGGAATCTGTTTACATAATGCTACGACTTTTTCTTCTTAGGTTCCACAGTTGTGTTTGTGTTGGGATCTATTTTTGTACTTATAATATTATAGATACCTCGATATATAAAAGATCTCTTTAGTGGTTAATTAGGGTTGTAGTGTTCCATAGAACCCTATCATCAGGTGATGTATTGCATTTTTTATTTTAGTCAGTTGATGCAATTGTGTAGGCTTGGCCATCTTGAGTGGATATTGATTTGGTTTTCGCTATGATTTCTTATATCTAGATTAGTGATGTGTTTATACTGGATTTGTTAATATGTTTTGTTAATGTATCCTCTATATGGAAAGTACGAGCCTCTCAGGTTTTAAGTTATGATTACTTAAATTCAAGAAGTATGAGTTGTCGGAATTCATCCTTGTTTTCAGTTGGTTATGTCCACTGGTTCTGGTATTTGGCTATTTTATAGTGTGATAATTTGGTCTTTCATACCATATTTATATGAGACCATGACAATTGAGTTTATAGTCGTAACTTGAGACTATTGACAATATGTGTCTTGAATGACATAGTACCTTGGGTTGGTCATTCCCTTTTATTTTAGAAGTCGTTTTGAGTTGATTCCCAATTTATTTAGAATGGTAGGTTCATTTTGGTACTCGAGGTTCAGGTAATGTTGGATGGATTTTCAGGCTAGGACAACCACCATATTTTGTTCCTGGTATGGTTAGTTGGTTGGTATTGATTGCTTTTGGGTTCTTAGTTTAGTGATGCTATTGGTCGAATGTACCTGCGGAAATCGTAGACTTAGAGTTTCTCCTGTAGGGAGTTATTAGGCTCTAATGTGTTAGATAGACATTGTTTTTGCAATTCTATAATTGGTGATTTTGTTCAAATTATTCTTTGCAAGGCCTGTTGTAGTAGATATTCCATACATATGACATAGAGAAGATGTGCAGAGGGTTTTGCAACTTTTTATGTTTGAGAGGTCCTTTGCTTACACGAGATCCCAGTTTATATTGGTTCCAAAAGAAGAAAATAGGTCACTTTCTTATTTTTAAAGGACTGTACAGCGAGATATGGGTACAAAGGTGGTCCTGAGTACTACGTTTCATCCATACAGTGATATCTGGTTAGAGAAGATCATTTAGGTACTTCAAGATATACTGCGAACTTGAGTCCTAGATTTTGGTCATAGTTGTGATTGACACTTGGCCTTGTTAGAGTTTTATATGATGAATGTTGCTATTATAATGTTCAGATGGCACCGTTCAAGGTTCGGTATGGTAGGTATTTTAGATCACCAATTAGTTGGTATAGTAGTATGAAGACTCATCCTCAAGCTTCGAATTTGATCTAAGGTGCTATAAAGAAAGTCACACCTATTCATATTGGATTTTAGATAGAACACAGTATATAAATGAGCTACACATATTGCAAACTTCACCTTCTGAGTTTAGTACTGGAGCATTGGGTGTTTCTACGAGTTTGCTAGGCCATATGAGATTACTGAGAAAATTAGAGATGTTGCCTATAGATTGTACCTACCTCTGGAGTTAGTAGAGGTCTACCCTATTCTCCACATATCTATGAATCATTGTTATATGTCAGATTGTTCCTGTACATTCACCATGAGTTAGTTTAGTTAGATGATCGTTTAGTTTATGTTGAGCAGCCTGAGGCCATTATTGATATATATGTGAGATGACTTAAGTCCATAGATATCCCAGTTGTTAGTGTTTTTTGGGTGCATCCAAAATTTAGGAGGCTATCTTGGATATAGAGAGGGATATACGAACCCAATAACCGTATTTTTTTTAATTCTTTAGATAAACCATTCTTCTTAATTTTTATAGATGGAAGTTTCTTTAGTGGTGGATATTGTACTGACTCTTAGGGCCATTTTTGTATTTGTGCTATTCTTCCATGTTTAGAGAATTTTTACAACTTTTCCAAGTCATTTGCAACTTGATGGGATTAGTAAGTTGGTTTCCTAGGGGTTTTATAGTTTGCATTCCATTAATTATGGTTACTTTAGAACTTAGTCAGCTTATATAACCTTAGATAGCTTTTTATATGGTTCCCTTGAGTTTTTCAAAGTCTATTACATAAAGATTTCACATACGGAATTTCAACAAGTACTCTGTTTCCATCCAAAGCCTCAACTATTAAAATTAAGGCTGGCTGAGAGGCGTCGCAATTATGAGAATGGGGTTGTGATTACAGAGAAATGATGGCCAATGGTCACTATTGTGTGGCTTATGTCATGATTACAACACCTCCCTAGAAGCCTTTATATATGTTTTCTTCTTCATTTGGACAAAGAACCCCTTATTTCTCTGAATTCTCTTCCAACTTCAAGAGAATA
Organism: Withania somnifera; assembly: GCA_039654485.1. NCBI lineage: Eukaryota > Viridiplantae > Streptophyta > Magnoliopsida > Solanales > Solanaceae > Withania > Withania somnifera. Next base: position 5,029 of record JBDJHY010108369.1, read on the forward strand.
ATCAACTTAATTATGAGATTTTTAGGTGTTTATACTCGGTACGATTATATTTTCGTGGTTCTACGATTATTTCGATGGGGTAATTTATTAGTTTCTCTTTAATTATAAGTTTTATATATTATATAAACTTTTCAGGTCTTATTTGCTTCATCATTATCTATCGGATTGAGCCCTACTTTGTGACATATGTTCCATGAGTTGTGCTCTAAGTGTTGGCATAAATATTCTATTATTTGGAGCTATTTGGGCTTACTCACCCATTTTAGTTTCCATTCATCCTCTGCTACTTCTATAGCAATTTGAGTCTTGATTTATTAGTCTTGAAGAGTAGGTTATGAATTTGCTAGATTTGTGCAATTTTGAGCTTTGTTCTTGATTCTTTTGATATTCGGCGCTTTTATTGAATTATCACCGGAGTCTAGGTAAGCTAGAGATTACTTGTTTTATATTGGGCATTACATATTGTATATGAATTACTTCTTTTATATGGGCATTTCGTATTGTATGTGTTTGGTAGATTGATAGTTGGGGCTTGATTACTAGTTAAGCCCCATTATAGTTATTATCTTGGCATACGGCCTATCTCGCTAGCTTTATAGTTGTTATGCATCCCTAGGAATATGAGATCCTTCTTACGTGTTTCACATAGACTATGGAACATAGTTGAGGTTGGGGAGGAGATTATACTAGTGGTTAGAGATTAACAGCTATCCCTTCGATTTATATTTTTGTCATAGAGGTGATCTATGTATGCTAATTGTTTTTTTCGCGAGCATGCATTAATGTTGTAAAGGTTAATTGGACCTTTGAAAGTATGATAATCGAAAAGTGATTTCATTCTATTATATTTACATTTTCCACGACTATGCTCATGATCAATATAGAACTATTTTCTCATACTGTTGGATCCTATTTTCTCATCATCATTGTGATCTATAGATTTTGCTGAAATGGCAAAAGTTGGGCTTTATTAAAATTTGTATTTGCCTAAAAGGATGGACTTGATATTTTCCACTAAGATATGATATACAGTCTAGTCTTGAGCTTTGGAATTTCTTCTGGATGACCATCCCAATAGTTGGATTTTTATAAGGATTTTGTTTGTGGGATTGAATCCCTCTATGGACCTTCTGCCTTGCGTGGCCATTCCTAAAGTACTAGGTAATTTCACATCCTGGTAGAGGATTATACAAGAGTAGGAGTGGTATGTAGTAATGCTTTTTGGGGTCCCTTTGCTGCGATATTATAAATCGAAGAGGGTGCATATAGGAACTATTTATTTTTAAATATTTGTTTGCATTACATTCTTCGTGCTTGGTTGTACTCTTCAGGTTTACCGGGGGAAGTCCCATCGGTTACGTATATGCTGTTGTGCTTTTTTGCTAGCTTGGCTTGTTGTAGTTAGTTTCCTTGCCTTACTTGCGATTGGATTATTTTATTACCGGTCTGGTATTCTCTTTTATGGTTCTATATTATGCCAATCACGTCGGACCTCTAGGTACATGTCACATTGGTCATGAGTTTCTTGTGACTTAGGTCCTATGAGTTTCACCCTGGGATTTAGTTTCCGTGCATACTTGTTATGTGATATTGGGACTATTCTTCTTTACTTGCTAGTTGATCTCATTTTACCTTGTTTATACTTACTTATCCTTGGTTGACCCATGATGCCTACTGGGTACCCGTTGTGTTGGTACTAACGCTAAAATTTTGCATCCTTTGTGATGTAGGTCCTAGCACCAGTCACCAAGGAATTCACATTCATGTGAGTTATCTCGGTTGCTATTTTAGAAGACACACTTGGCAGTCGACGTTCATGCTGTACATTTTACTTTTGTTTTCAAAGTTGTCCTAGTTGGATTTTGAGTAGTTTTTTAATAGTTATACCCCGTAGTGGGTTGTACTATATTTATTATCCTGTGTATAGATGCTCTATAACTATGATACTAGGTTTTAGGAGTTATTTTATTTCATATATCCTACTACTTCTTCTTCTTCTTCTTTTTCTTCTCCTCTCTCCTTTTTTCTTTTGGTACTTGGTACTGAGCCATCACTTAGCGCTTTAAGATAGGGTTAGGCTTGTTAATTAAGAACCCTAGGCATTCTTCTACATCTTCAAAACCTTATTTTGGAAAGGGTTTTGGAGCACAAGGATTAAAGGAGTCCTTGTCCGTATCCCACGTACCTGATTAGAAGCACTACCATGGAGGGAATCCAATGATCAAACTATAGAGAAGAATCTCTATGGAAGCCCCTACCTTTGCCTCTTTGAAGATGTTTGAAGAAAAACCCTTTTTTTGAGTATTTAGCCAAAATATGAATGAAGAAAGATCTTGGGGTTTATATAATGTATAATTTGAAGTACAAAATATCATAGGTTTAATCCTTGAAAGGAAAGGAATTGATTAAAATGACCTTTATTAATTGCATAGGAAACTGATCGGGCATCACTTCACGACTCGTAGAGTGACACTAAAAGACTCTTGGAGTGTACCCTACTTAGTTGTGGAGTAAGACTTTGCTCACTGGATAGAGGGAATGGTTCCAACCACATGTCATTTTCTTCCACTTCCCGACTCATAGAGTGGTCTCTGTTACCTGAATGGACAATATAAAACTCAAGCTTTAATAGCATGATTCAAATCATGACTCATACTTCCCTACCCTATGAATCGTATACTGGGCTCGTGTAAAGTGTCCAGAACTTGAAAAAACATAGGCTATGCAGTACAAATGAGGATCACAACTAGTGAAGCTTTAAAGCACAAGTCATGGTCCTCTATTTTTGGCAGCCAGGAACATATTTCAACTTTATAAAGTCTCAAATTTAGTTTTTGAGCTTCTATTATGTACGGAGAATTACAATATTTCCCCCTTGAGATCATTTGTCCTCGAATGAAAGATTAAGCTCAGCAACATAAACTACAAGCTGATAAGAAGGTTATAAATAAACTGAAGTTCTGCAATCTATCAACTTTGATTGGACTTCAACTTATTAAACAAACAATGAATACTACTACTACAACTTACATGAATATCAAAATTCATCAAGTAGCACATAAATGCACAAATAATAACTCATGCACTACTGTCTCAACTATCATCAAATCTACTCAACTCATGCATGAATGTACTTAATGCACTCATGCAATGCTGCATGCTACATGCTACATGCTACATGTTCATGACCTAAACAAACACGAGTTGGATAGAGAGGTAATTATCCCAGGATGGAATGAAACTATAAGGGAACTAATGTAGATATCTATATCATATTGATCTCTGTCTCCCATGTAGCTCCCTCAACTTCTTGGTTGTCCTCCAAAGAACCTTAACTGATGCTACCTCTTTATTCCTTAATCTGTGAAGGGGCCTATTAAGAATATGAATAGGGACCTCCTCATATATCAAAACATCATGAATACAATATCCTTAACTGGCATAATCAAACATGGATCACTCATGTGTTTCCTTAAAAAGTAAACATTGAAGACTGGGTAAACCTTTACTAACTCTGTTAGAAGATCAAGATGATAGGGAGCATTGCCTACCCTCCCACACTTTAATAAGCCTTAATATACCTTGGACTCTACTTACCCTTTCTACCAAATATCATGACTCCCTTCATTGGATAGACCTTCAGAAACACGCAATCACATTCATCAAACTCTAAACTCTATTCTGCTCACATTTTTTTAGGACTTCTGTCTACTCTGGTTTGTCTTCAATCTCTCTCGAATAGTTGGAATTTCTTCATAACTCTGGAACTACAATAGTTTCCCACCAACCTCGAACCAACCAATTGGTGACCAACATCGCATCCCATATAATCGCTCAAATAGAGCCATATGAATAATCAAATAAAGTTGTTGTATTATGAAAACCCAGTCAATGGTAGGAGCTCAACCCACTAACCCTTGAAATCGATTGCACACACCCTCATCATATCCTTCAAGGTCTAAATAGTCTTCTCATCCTAGCCATATATATGTGGATAAAAAGTTATACTCAAAATAACTTGGGTGCCAAAATCCCTTTGAAATGAACAACAAAACTAAGATGTAAATTGTGAGCCCTAGTCTAAAATGATATTCAAGGGAACAACATGCATATGAAAAATATGCTGCAAATAAACTATACCATACTACTCTGCTGAGTAACTGGTCTTAACAAGTAATAAGTGAACAGACTTAGTCATTCGGTCTTCTATAACCCATATGAAATAATATATATGGGATAATGGTAAATCAGTGACATAATCCATATTAATCACCTCCTACATCCATGTAAAAATATCAAACTGCTACATGTGTTCTACTGGTCTCTGGTGCTCTACCTTGAATTGCTGACAATCAAGACATTTATCCAAAAACTTGGATATGTATCTCTTCATACCTTCCCACTAATACACTTCTATCAGATCTCTATATCTATTTGTAGCTCTTGGATGAACAGAATATTGGGAGCTATGAGCCTCAGACATAATCCTCTCTCTCAAAACATCAACTGCTGGAACACACAGACAATCTTAATAACAAAGAAATCCATCTCCTCCTTTGGAGAAAACCTACACCCTCTTCTTATGGACTGCATCTTTCAACGAACAAGAATTAGATTACTATCTTGATAGTCCTTCACCTTAACAGCTAGAAATGACTCAAAAACATAATGAAAAAGAATACCACCATCCTCCTCACAAACCAATCTAATAGTAAAGTGTGAAAGCCTATGCACTTTTCTAGATAAAACCCTCTTGTCCCCATAAACATGTGATAAAATACCTAATACAACCTGCTAAGGGCATTAGCCACTACATTGGCCTTGCCCCAATAATATATCACATTCATTGTATAACTCTTCAACAACTCAAGCCTCCTTCTTTGATGAAGATTCAGATCCTTCTGCTAAAAAACATAATGCAAACTCTTATGATTGGTGAACACATCTACATGTACTTCATACAAGTAGTTCCTCCACAAATTCAAAGATAAAATCAGAATTATTAACTTAAGATCATCGGTAGGGTAGTTCTTCTTATGAGTCTTCAGTTGTCTATAAGAATAAGATACAACCTTACCATGCTGCATCAAAACCCAACCTAGACCAACTCTCAAAGAATCACAATACACAACAAAACTTTTGGAACACTTATGCTAAGTCAACACCGGAGCAAATGTAAACTTTGCCTTTAACTCTCAAAAATGCTTCTCACAAGAACCAGACTACTCAAACAACACCTTCTCCTGTGTCAAATGGGTAAAAGAGTGTATATGGAAGAGAAATGCTAAAAAAAAAATCTACGATAATACCCAGCTAAACCTAAAAACTATAGATATCTAACGGAGAGGTAGGTTTCAACCAATTTTGAACAAAATTAATCTTTTAGGTATCTACCCAAATACCTTTGGTAAAAATGATATGACCAAGGAAGGTGATCTATTAAATAACAGCTCACACTTAGAAAACTTAGCATAAATTTGACGCTCTCTAAGGGTCTAAAGAATAACTCGAAGATGGTCTGTATACTCCTTCTCACTTCTGAAATAAACCAGAATATCATCAATGAAGACAATCAAAAATAGGTCCAAGTAAGGCTTGAAACCCAATTCATAAGGTCTATGTAAGAGAAGGAATAATTGTATCGGGCCGGGATGGACCAAGATGAACCATTACTGGACAAAACCAGGATTTTCCAAATAGGATGGGATTACCAGGATGAAACCCCAGTCTCGTCTACTCCTACTATGTGGGTCGGAACGGGGATGGGTTACAGGGATAATATTTTTTAAAATTTTAAATTATTCTTATGTTATCATTTTATAATTATTGTAAGTTAAAATTGTGATTTTTTTGTTGTTTATCGACTAATAATATTGTAAGTTTAGTTTATTAAAATATTTTTTAAAATTTTGACTTTTTTAGATTTGAATTTTGAAAGTTACAAATTACAATTTGTAATTAGTAAGTACGATTTAATAGTTTTAAAAAGTTTAGAGTTTTTAAAATTTTAAATTACATAAAGTTTGTAATATTTTTCTTTTCGAACTCTATAATTTTTTCTAACTAAATATAACTTTGTATTTTTTAATGTTTTCTAAGTTTCTTTTATATTTTTTATAATTTTATAATTTTATTTTTTTTAAAAAAAATTCTAACTTATTTTTTTAATGTTTTTTTCTAACTTTATAAGTTTATTTTTCTAACATTATATTTTTTAAAGTTTTCTAACTTTTGGTTTCTATATTATTTTCTAACTTTATATAATTAAATATCTTCTAAAGTTCATGAGATTTGAATTCATAAATTAAAAGTAAAATATGTATTGAAAGAAACTTAAAAGTTTAAATAAATGATAATAATCTTAATTTTATACAAATTACAACTATTAGTAGGGCACCTAATTTAAGCAACCACCTTCTAGGAAGTATTCTATTTCAACTAAGGCTTGAATGTAATACTAAAAGTTGTATAGTCCAGAAAACTTTTTGTCCAACTCTTATAAAGATCTAGCATGATCAACAGATGATACTGGTAAATTTTGTAAATGATTTTCATGTTCTATGTTGCCTTAACTATTATTACCAATTAACAAATTTACAAATGCTTCATATTATAAAGTTAACCTAGGTAGTCCATTGTTTCATTGGTCGACTTTGATCCAATGTCTGAATAGCACCTAAATCTTCAAGCTATTTTCTACTAGTGAATATCGATGTTCTCCAATTTGAAATCTCCCAGCATTAAAAGATGAGTTCAAATCTACTAGCGTCCCTTGAATAGCCAGCGAGTCCTTTACCATCCTACCGAGTCTTGGAGATAGACTTTCTCGAATCCTCCCCAATTGCTGTATGACTTCACTTATCGTAATATTAGGGAATCCTCTGGTTTAGAATCAGTACCAAGCTGAGATCTTTTACTATGAAAATCTTGTTTAGGCCTGCTACTTTGTGGAGCATCAACTTGATTTTTTGTAGTATCCAATATTTATCAAACATTTCTCTATCACATAATCTAATGCTATTTTTACTAGTTTCAAAACTTGGTTATTCATAAGAGTGAATATCTGAATTTTCATAAATGCATTTATCTAATGCTTTTGCACAAATTCAGGGTTAAAAATAATAGAAATAAAATAAATTTATGAAATAGGATAAATATTTTTTGAATTTTCAATTGCAACTTCAATAACCTCTACAAATAATAGTTTATATTTATATTCAACAAAACAACTTGCACATTTAAATACATGTAATAAAAATTCAGTAATAGTAGGATAATAGAAATCAGAAAAAAACATTTGTAGATTCATAAAAAAAATTCAAAAATATTACAAGATCGTTAACATTATCACAATCATTATTAGTAATTTTAAATTTAGGATTAGAAGTATGTCCATTAAAATGCATAGTAATAAGATTTCTATGTCTATTTTCAACCTCAGGCATTTCATAAAACATGTTTAAGAACTTTTCTATAGGGAAGTCCTGAAATATCAGAAAGTTTCTTAAAATAATTCATTCTACTACTTTTATACATGTGAAAAATCCAAAAACAAGCATTATCAATTTTTTTCACAACTATTTTTAAATAATCTCACACCATCATTTACAACCAAATATAAGATATGTGCAACACATCTAACATGAAAAATATCTGAGCAAATTGGAAAAATTATAGCTTTAAACATGTTTATGCCATTTGAATTATCAGAAGCATTATCTAAAGTAATACTAAGTACTTTATCACAAAGGTCATAAAAATGTAAAACCTCATCAACAATACTATTAAATAAGCACATGCTTTCTTTTTTCTGTTCACAAAATTTGTAACCTCTAATTCATTTTTAAAAAGTCCTATTATAATTAACCTAATGTATAGTAACAGTTACAAAATCAAAACCTATCCGACTATGACCTATATATGTGGCAATAAAAATTCTACAATTACTTAACTTAAAATATTCATGAATCATTTGATAATGTTGTTAATAAAAATCAAATATATCTCTTTTTGCCTTACTTCTTGAAATACCTTCATAACTAGGATTAAATGTATCCCGAATACATGTAATAAAAGTAGAATGTTCGTCAAAACTAAAATGCAAATCACATCAACAATCATTTTAGAAAGAATTTCATGATCACGATCCATGCTATAGTGATGTAAAGAAAGAGAGCCAGTTGGGTTTGAACTTTTTTAGTTCACTTTGAACTATGTCTGACATTTTATACCATGATCGAGAACCTTTAGTAGTCATAGAAGGGTCAAGAGTTTCTAAAATTTCCTTCCCCTTGATAACGCTTAAGTAAACCTTTGAAACCAATCAAACTGTGTACGCGGTCATTGTCAAATATAATTACCCAACGAAGTCAGGGTCGAATCCACAAGGAACAATATGAAGGCAATCATGTATGAACGAAAAACAAAAGCGGAACTATTCGGACTCGAATGGTCTAACATAGAATGGGGGGTTTGTAATTACAAAGAAGGTGTCCTAATCTACAAATAAAAGATAAACAAAGATTTGACCAAAGGCTTTCACAAACAAAGTCAAGGGTAGACACACTAGGGTGATTAGTTCTATCAATGATCCATTATAATAAACTAAATCCTAAAGTGATTTTATAAGGGTTTAAAGATTAGCCTTTGAGTTCCAATTAGCTTCTCTCGAATGCTAATTAACGCGAGTCACT
>JBDJHY010108583.1:0-13721 GCA_039654485.1 Withania somnifera
ATCTTTCTTCTTCACAAACTGAATTGGCGCACCCCAAGGTGATAGGCTGTAATGGACTAAACCCTTACTAATAAATCTTGGAGATGAACCTTCAGCTCTCTCAACTCTGCAAGACCCATACAATATGGAGCAATTGAAATAAGCTTAGTGTCCGGCTCTAAATCAATAGAAAGTCAATAGCTCTCTCTGGTGGTTGGCCTACTAGGTCGGTCGAAAATACATCATGAAAATTAAAAACAACGAGAACAAACTCAGGAGTAGGAATATCGGCCTAAATATCATGGACATATACTAAATATGCCAAACACCATCTCCCTACTAATCTTCTAGCCTGAAAGCAAGAAATAAACCCCGTCGGTTTCTTCTTCGTGTTATTTCTTGAAATTTCTTATTTCCTCCATTAATGGCCCTAAGTGGTGAAGTTGATGAACTCATAAAATGACTCATATATTATTGCATAATTCTTTGTTCCTTGAGTATACTTTTCTGCATAGTATAATTAATTCATTGAATTCAGACGTTTAATTTCATAAAGATTGCATCTTTGACCTGATTGTAGTCAAATAAATTTGGGCTATTTTGATGGCCTTCTCGTACTCAAATTGTGCTCAATTTTGGAGCATGTGTTCCTTATAACAGTCGGAAACCTATGGTGAAATTTATTGTTTCGATGAGTAGGCGCCGCAGGCCCTTTTAAGTTTGATTTTAGGCTCAGTCCGAAACTTAGCATAATTTATACCGTAAGAATAGTATTGATATCTGGAATACTATTTCTCAAGTTTTAGAGAAATTAGATTTCATTTTATATCAGTCGGAGTAACATTTACGAACTTGCAATGGTTTATCATCGGACGATAGGTAGGCTCCGTGAGGTTATCTCTGGGTTTAGAGCTTTAATAATTATACTAAATAACATTTGTAGGTTGGGTAGTTCGGTTGTTATAGTAACCTTATACCATTCATTTGTTCTTTTCCCACTTGATATCTATTTCGACATCTGGAATAATATGGTTCATGTGACTTAGGACTTGCCCAGGGATACCTGTTCGGGCATAGATGGTTTTCATTTCATGTATAAATACTTGTTGATATATTATTCATGAATTATACTAGAGGTTATGCCTTTGGCTCCGTTGAGAGTGCATTGGGGCTGTGTTAGTATCACCACATGATTATTGAGACGTCGAGGTTAGAGATGGATTTTATTATTAGTGACGAATAATGATATAAATTAATAAATTGGAATATCCTAATAATAACATAAATAACCTTTTAATTGATTTAGACTTGGCATTATATTGAATGCCCGATAATACTATTTTAACTTATTTTAGCCCAGGCTTTACACCCTGGCATCTGGAATTATCATTTGATTAATTAATACTGGGACTTGAGACCGACTCCGTTCGACAGTGAGTACAACTTGAGTACAGTGAGATTGACACTTGAGTCCGTTGTCATATAACAATGAGTATAACTTTTTAAAACTATCACATACACTGGTTCGGAGGATTATTAATGCTGTTCCCTAGACTTTAGTGATACTATGATATCGAGGCATTGAATGCCTTGAATTACTGAGACAATTGATATGAGGCACTGAATGCCAGATTTTATACCCTTTGAGGCTTATGTAATGAGATGTGAGAGCATGATGGCATTAGATATTATATGTGGTGGAATACCTCCATGGAGTGGAGGGGGTATAGGATGGAAGGAATATACCAAGAACATTTAGGGTATCCTTTCATGGATTCTTCCTTCTGGGCCTATGCGTACTGAAGAAGAAATGTACTCAAGATTGGTTACTTCATGGCGTGTATTTACTTTTCAATACTTATTTTCTTTAGTGTACCCCTGATAGTATATGGATGCCACGAGTGAGCGTGTTTTTTGTGTATTTTGTGCTTTTTTGTGGGACTTGACATCATTTATATGCATTACTATAGTACTATTACTACTGCTTAACTTTTCTCATTGGTTACTTGATATTTCGTGTTATGTGGGATATTGTGTGTTATATTATTGTTCATTCATTCATCCCTTACTTGAGGTTACCGATATACCATCCATATTCTCTTTCTGTCTTCTTTTGACTCTTGATTAGTTATTGTATTATTCACATATACTAGGATTCCGGGTACGTCTTCCTTCATTGCCTGAAATCCTATTATGTGATTAGCTAGCGAAATATGTTCTACTTGTTACTTGATGCCTTTCTTAATAGATAGTTTCCGTGATATACTGTTTGCTTCCGTGACCATATTTATTATTTTTCGTTATTTACTTCTTTTATTATTGTTATCACTTCTAGTAGTTATAATACTTAATGAGTCTAATAATTACACATTTATGGAATTATTTAATTTCTCTTTCCATATATAGCTTTTTCTAGTTTTATGTCGTGATCTTCAATCTCTTCTTGATTAATTCGATTGTGAGTGCTTGTCTAGATAAACTTTTCTATCAAATACATTTTTTAATATGCTGGTCAATAATGCTCTATTAATATGGTAGGTATTTTCCATTTCTAGTCTTCTCCATGCCAAATTCATGTAATCATTCAAAAGTAGACCTTTCTTATTTATTTTAGTGAAAGCCTCATTGTCATGAACCAATTAATTATTTCTTTATCGACATAAATTTTTAGATCTTTCTATATTTTTGATATGGATTTTTCTTATTAATTTTATGCTCTCTTGATTCCAGATGCTTTCATACCATAGAGATATCCTCCTTTCATAAAATATTGTCGAAGATATATTTAAATTTGAAATCCAAATATGAACATATCTTTACTTCCATGGAATATCTTGTTTTTCAAATAAATAATATCCTTTTAGTAACATTCTTGAACTCTTTTTTTTTTCTTATATAAGTATGATCTCTTATTATGCAAACGCAAGAGAATTTCAAGATCCTCTGCATTTCACCTTGGATCTTTATTTATATTAATTTGAATATAAACATATCCATCTTTTTAACTTTGAAATGGATTACTTTGAATGTGGACTTGATACGTCGGGCATAACTATTAGACCTTCCTTAAGTAAAAAATCAATCTGGATCTTTTTCTTCTTTAGAATATTTTTTCTTCCGTACAATTGTAGTAATTTTTTTTATGATTCTTGTACACTATATTCTCAACCATATCTTCTTTTTTGTATTGGTTAAAATCTTCACTGAATCTATCTCTTCAAATAAATATTAATCTTAGAAACTCTTTTTCTTCAATATCTTCTCCATAATATATTTGTTCATACTTTTTTAGATCTTCACCAAATCCTTCTTCCTCAAGTAAACCCATATATAAAATAAATTTACCACAAGTAGATATTCTTTTATTAAATTGTCTTGTTTTGTTATCATCAAAATTAACAAGTGAAAATCTTGGACCCAATAAACATTAGTATCTTTTGAAAATAAAAAAAAGAACGAAAAAATAAATTTTATTTTGGAAGTCTGATCTTGTTCCTTGAGCTGCATATTATTGTTTCTTATTTTAAAATCAAATAATTTATGGATAAAAAGTCAGAAGTGATTGTTAGAATGTGAAACTTTTGAAGAATAAACGAATGGGTCATGTTGATGCAGTGTTTCTTTGAAGAAATTATTGGTTTGGGTTTGTTGATAGAGTTGTTGGGAAGTTATATCTCTGATTTGGGCTCATTTGGTTGACTGTTGAAGTAGATTTGTTAAAAAAGACTCAGCTTCTTGTTGGAGAAGAAGATGAATTTGAAAATTCAAAAATATCCCCAGAATATACGTATCTTTCCAACTTATTTTTCTATTCTTTTTCTTATTTTGTATGGCAAGTTTACTTTGAGTATTAGCTCATATTTGATATTAAACTAGTCCCTATACATTTAATTTTGTTCGTGCCAAATTATTTTGTTCTTTTTAAATTTTATTTCATTATATGTTAATTTTTTCTTTGTCCATTAGTTTTAATTATCTTTTTTTATGTAAGACCGGGAAGCATCAATCCTACTAGGTCCATATTTTGGGATCTAACCGAGAGGATATACGATATGGACAACATGAAGGCACCAAATAGAGCTCAAAGATACATGTTTGGGTGCAAATGGAGGCGATCTAAGGTTTGACAGATAGCTTGGAGGATGATCAAAGACTTTGGAGTCAACATTGAAGGAATTGAGCAAAATGGGACTTCAAAAACAAAGAAGGCTATTTCAAGTTTTCAAACAAGGCCCTTACATCATTGGGTATTTTTATAATAGATTGCCTTTCCCCTTCCCCCATTTAGTAAAAATAGGTGTTTAGTTTATTTCATTAGGGAGTTTTTGGATAAAACATGAATTGAGAGCTTTAAAGCTTGTTTTGTTTATCTTAGGAGTAGTGGATGGATTCTAAATTAGGCTTAGTCATATCATTTTCTTGTAGTTGAGTGCAATACGGGTGGATTCTCTTAACTGCTAGTCCTATCTTCTTTTATTTGAATTGATCATTGAGTTATCCATTTTTGAGGATTTGAATTGGTTTCACTTTGATTAATTGATTGGGTTTTGCGTTGGTTTCTTGTTGAAGTTGGGAAATGAGGGTATTGAGTCCCTTGTTTCCCGTAAACCTATAGATTTGTATGAAATTCAACATTTATTTTTGGTTATTTTTTTTCTCTCTTGATTTTAATTGTGACCTCGTAACCTGGATCATTTATCTGGTATAAAAGCTTAGGCTGGGATTTTGTTATTACGAGGTCCAATCCTAAGTTCGTAAATCAAAAACCTATAAAAAAAACCTGAAGAAAAAATTTGACCAGAGTTAGTTTTGTTTTCTTTGATGATTTTGATTACTAGGAATCATTCTATTAGTAATTTGAGTCGTAGATCTCAAATTTTTGCTTGATTTTGGGTGGTTGATTGCATTCTCCACCATTGAGCATTGGGGAACTAGGAATTGAAGGTGATTGAAGTGTTAAAATTTACTTACAAGTGATTTCTGTACCATAAGGAACTTAAATCTCAAATTTCATGGAAACCATAGTGGATTTGAGTGAGTTGTAGATTTTGGGTTTTACTTGTTCATAGTGCTTCATTTTTCATATTTTGGTTCTTCAAATTGTGGATCTTCGAAATCAAATATGGGAAATATTGGAGTTTATTTGAAGAAGATTCAAGGTTTAAAGATTATCTCCCATGGTGGGTCTTCGATCCATTGATGTTTCAAGCGTAAAACCTATCGTGGTTGAAATTATGTTCAATTAGGAGTTTGTTTGAGTATACTTGGTTTTTTGAATTTTCACCAAGTGGTCATGGTATTCTTGCAATCTTCATAATGTTTTTGGTGAAGAAGATGCAATCCATGTCCATTTGATTTTAAAGTCCTAAGTCAAAGTTGAAATTTGTGTTTGGGGATTGATAATTTTCTAAGTCAAGGGTGAAAGGGTCCAAACAAGTGCTTAGTTGATCAAGGAGTCAAGGCTTGCAAAAATCATTTTGGGCAGCCTAGATTACTTGGACGACACTCATTGGATGAGCTGTCCAAAAATGCATGAACTTCCCTTTTAGCTACCCGTTCTCTCAACTTGAGGCAATGAGATATATAAGGGAAGGTGATATCTTTGATGATATACCTAACATTGTGCGAGCCATCCCCCACATCCATTCCCAGCAGTCCAACCAAATTCATTGAGGCAGTGTGCAAGGGTTGGGATGACAAACTAATATAGGAATTGAACGAACCGTCCCCTTGTGCACGAGCTGCCCCACCAAGACCCCAATCCGTTAAATACTTTTACAAGATGAGGTAGTAGTGAATCATTTTGACAACCATCTTGTATCAATTTTGGATGAACCATTACCTTTAGGATGAGACCCATCCTTTCCATCCAAGACAAAGCGATTAAGGTAGTTTGTTTTCCTGTGAAAGAGATCATTGGACGAGCTATCCATCGGAGGAAGAGCTGCCTAAACTCCCTAAGACAAAACATCCAAATTTTGTATAGAAACAAATCCAAGTGATGATCAATTGGACGATTCGCCTAAGGTGAGGCGAGTCGTCCACCACCCCAACAAACTTCAATTTTTCTAAGTGTAAGAAATCAATTCTAACTTTAGATCTTAGTTTCCTCTTATTTTTTCCATATCTTATACACTAGTTTTCAACTAGTATTAATTCATACTAATTACTACTTATAATTTGTGTCCATTTTTTATTTTGTACTATTTTTTGTAGCTTTTATCATTTTATGTCTTCGTTGCATTGTAATTTTGATTTGTTTGATTATATGAGTCATCAAAGATCCATTCTACCTCAATACTTGTAGAACTAGTTGATGATAAATTTCGAGACAAGCCCGTAGAGGTAAGGTGAGTGCACAAACAAAGAACGATGTGAGGAAATTTTACTACTAACTTATTTGTTCATTTTGCAGGTAATCACAAAGGATATACAAGGAAAATGTCATCATAGATTCGTATTATGATGATGAATAAATGAGAGAGATTGAATGTGACAATAGAATCTATGTATATGTTGATAACGCTCATGGGTTTAATAATGAATCTTGTGAGTACTATGGTGGTTCTTACCCGCATGAGAGCTATGGTGGTTCCCACACACATGATGATAGATTCATTGTGTATCAAGATGAGCAATATGAGGAGTATTAAGGCTATGATGGTGGGACTTATGAACATGGTTAAAACAACTATGAGGGCTATAATGGTCCTTTCTACATGCTAGGAAAGTTCATGAGTTCGATGATAAAGTCCACGGGGACTAAGTTGGTTCATGTACTTATGAAAAATATGATGATGAGTCTTACTAATCAGAAGGCAAAGGTAAATAAGGGGAGCCTAATATCATGTATATGAATATTATAGTGAAGAATAAAGTCCTCACTCTTCACTATATGGGTTTGAGGACTATGAATTTGATCAGGGGTCTTGTACAACCTCGAAAGAGTATAAAGATGAAACGAGAAGTAATAAAGGTAGATTTTCTTACTTATCTTCTGCTACTTCTTATTCGAATCAAGGAGGAATAGAGGTATAGGTGAAACTATAGAGACAATGGTATATGGGATATAGGAGAGGGTCGGATGGTATAAGGGAACCATTTTCTCAATATAGAGAGATAGGTAGATTAGAGCTAAGAAGGGGAGGTGTATGTAAGAAGGAGATATCCTTTGTACCGAGAACCATCCCATACTTACCTAAACCTAATTTACTAAATAAACCACCACCCAACCAATATGAACCAAGTCCAATCCTGATACAACCTATCAAAAGGATAACATTCCTTTAACGGGAAGCACCAATCTACTAGACTTATACTTTGGGGTCTAATCGAGACGATTGAAACTATGCACAACATGAAGGAACCAAATAGAGATCAAAGATACATTTTCGGGTGAAAATGGAGGCAATCTAAAGTTTGGAATATAGCTTGGAAGATGATTGATGACTTGGGAGTCAACATTGAAGGATTTGAGAAAAAGGGGACTTTACAAACAAAGAAGTCTATTTCAAGTTGTCAAACAAGGACCTTACTTAATTAAGGGAATTTTGTAATAGATAGCCTTCTACCTTTCCCCATTTAGTATAAATATTAGATGAAATATGAATTGAGAGATTTAAAGCTTGTTTAATTTATCTTCAGAGTAGTGGGTGGATTCCTGATATTAAGGGTGGGTTCTCTTAATTTCTTGTCGTAACTTCTTTCATTTTAATTGATTATCAAGTTACCCATTTTTGAGGATTTGAATTGGTTTCTATTGGATTAATTGATTGGTTTTTGCATTAGTTTCTTGGTTTAATTGCGAGGTTAGGGTATCAAGTCCCTTATTCTCCATACACCCATAGATTTGTGTGAAATTCCATATTTCCTTTTCATTTTTTTATTTCTCTCTTGAGCTCGATTGTTACACCGTAACTGGGTTTATGTCATATTTATGTAAACTCTATTCTAATTCGATAAAGTAGTATCATTTGTGAATTATTTGGCAGTCTTGATTCTCAACCTTGAGTTATTCAAGTGTTGTAAAATCCAAGAGTGAAGTGATATTATTTGAGGGAAGCCTTAAAAGCCTTTGTCCTTGGAGTGATAAATGAATATGAGTGACAAAGAGAGGTATAAATTAAGCGAGTGAGTGGTGAGGAGCTCTCTCTATCAATGGATCAACTGGAGGGAGAATTTTCTAGCAAAATGAAAATGATGCTTCAAAAAATTTTATAAGACATGAAGAGATAAAAGAAATATTTAAAGATGTGGATAGAACGGAGAGAGGTTATGAAATATCAAACAACCTCTTGGAGTTTTAGTCCCAATGGTCAACATGATGAAGGATCAAGCTAGACTTCTCTTAATACAACTCAATTACATTTAGTTGTGAACCATATCTATCCTAATTTCACTTTACCAATAAAAATTTGTAATCAAGATACACTTCCAAATGGGGAGATCCACAAGAAAATCCTCCATCTCAAGCCACTAGACCTCAAATGAGAACCCAACATAATAATTAAGAGCATGATTGTTTGATGGTCAAAATTATTGTTATGGAGTAGGTCATCAAGATCAACAAAAGAGATTAGGTGGGAGGGGGAGAAGAGGAGGAAATGAAGGTTGGTATCCTATTGATGGTAGAGAATACACTAGGAGGAATGATAAAGAAGATTGTGGATTCAAAAATATCAACTTTACACTCCATTATTCAAGGGAATTAGTGACCCAAATAAATACCTTGATTGGATAGTATATCTTGAAAGTAAATAAGGTATAAACATTGTAAGTTATGCCAATAGAATGACTAGTGGATTAGTGGAGTGGCATTCTAGGAGTCGTGGAGTGGATTCATGGTCTACTGCTGACACTTTTCTAGGTCAGTCAATGAAGGGTCACTCTTTAATTTTCCAAGGCTTTTATTACCTAATCCTATGTAATTTTGGACTTGAAATTGGATAATATAAATACCCCAAACACCTATTTCTATCCACTCATAATCTATGTCGATTAAATCAAAAGTTTCTACCAAGTTTTACTCTTTGTGTTAAGGAACAAGGCTAGGTTTTCTTCTCTAATTCAACAAAGGATTCTTCAATGTTTTAGTATGTGGGTTATGAGAAAGGGATCCTTTCACCCTTGTGCCCAAAATCCTAAGAATTTTGGTTCATGCTATAACATAGAAATAGTAGGGCGAATTTCGAACTTTTTGTTAAAGTTGATATCATATATCTTGATATGTTCTTTCGTTAATTATCTCATATAACATTTTTCTAATCTTGCATAAATTACTGTTAATTGATAACTATGGTCAAGTTCATTAGTTTCTAATCCCTTATGTGGTGTATGTATACTTTATTCATGATTTTGGTGATAATGCCATAAAATGAGGTTAAGGTTCCTGTTAGTAAGTTTTAGGGTCATGAACTTGTTTTTTAATCATTTCCAGGTTTTATTATAATATTTGACGGTTGGCTTCTAAGATCTAAGTCTTGTTCATCAGTCAATTTAATTTTATAGAGAGTCTATTGTCCTAAGTCATAGTTCCGTCAGTTCAAGTATGAGAACGAAATAAGCAGTATGATAGAGATAGTACATAAGGTCATGAGCCTTTGTGGCTATGTCTAATAGAAGGAGTAACAACTATTTAATGGTCAGTTTGGGGAGTCGTATTAGCATTGAGAGGAATTAGTGACATAGATGTACCCCATAACCTGCATAGCCAAATGTAAGAATTCATGGTGTTGAATATTGTAGCAAGTTTATAAGGTATGTAAGTTATAGAACCTTCCAAGGCCAGTCAAGAGTTAGTTTGAGGTGATAAGTGGTGAAAGAGGTTTTAAGTAAATTTTATTTATTTATTTATTTCAAGTTGTCGGTCTTACATCATTTTACACTGATTTCGTTTATACTCGGGTGTTGAAGTTGTTAACTATAGTTTGTTATAATTTGTATTTTGTTGCTTTACTTGAGTTCAGAATATGTTAATGCATTGTATATCAACGAGTTAGACTATTGTATAGATTTTTTATTACCTGCTCATAAATACAGTACATTCTATGTACTGACCACATATTCTATATTGCATGTCTTATACCATGCAGATCTTACAAGTTATCTAGATGCTTGTCGTTTATTGGATTAATATTCCTAGAAGTTCATGGAGTGGTGAGTTCTCATTTCTTAGAGAACCAAAGAGATCAATATTTATTTCTTTTATTATGACTAGAGATAGAATTTTGTTATTCTTTACATTACTGTTTGGTAAATAAATAGAGATATTGTTTCAATAGTCATATACATAGCGAATAGAGGCTTTCAGACATATGGTGTATTAGTTTTGAACTAAAGTTTATTATGTATCTATTGGATTATGTGAGGTCGATTGTTTACTTATATTGTTATTTCATATTTCTTTTGCTGTTGTGAGTTAAGATGTACATGATCCAAGGGTCCATCTAAGGCTACTTAGGCAACTTATTGGCTAAGGATGTCGTGTTGTGCCTAGTGGATGACTCCAAGGAGTGAAAAAAGTTCTATAGGTTAAAATTATGAACAAGATACACTTAGGAAGTATTATAATCTTGAACAAGAAAGTAAGGGTGTGGAAGAGGATTATGAGGATCTAGAGTATCTAGGACTTGAACTAATATCAATGATATTGAGGTGAATCATGTGGTAGCATTTATCTCAGGCTTAAATAGGTAGATAAGTCTAATGACCCTCGGGGTCATTTTTGTGCTTTGTCTTTTTTCCTTAGATATTTCTTGTAGCTGCCCGAAGTCCTTTACGACTTGGTGGGAGACATGATGAGATAGGTAGTTTGGTTCCTTGGTAGTGTTGTATTTTATTTCAATTTCCTTATTTTGAAGTTTTAACCATAGAATATTGGAACATGAGAGTGAATTTATTGAAAACATGATCAGAATCAAATTTCGACAATTCTATTAGCTTTGATATTTAGATTTTGATCTAGAGGGACTCTTTGTTTAGGTTTAGAAAATGACCTCTTATTGTTGTTTCATTAATTCTAATTAGTCTAGGAAGTATCTTGAAAGCCAATAACATGTTTGGTTTGTGTTCATTAGACCCCAAAATCGTTTCTAGGGTCAAACAGAGAACTTTCTAAAAGTATTGTTGGTGCATGTTGCACCCAAAATCAGGGAGTAGTAGCAGCGTATCCGCCCCTATGGGATTGGGATTACTGTTGTAGGTTTATCCTTATGAATCTTAGGGTATCGTGGTGAGGCCTCCATAGCAGCCAAATGGCTTGCAGGTGCGGCCAAGATGAGCCTTTAAAAGGCCACCTTTTCCTCGATTTTCATCCTATGTTTCCTCTTTTCGACCTTCATTAACATTATTCTAAAATCACTTTTACCCTCTAATCAGTGTGAATTGTTGGTGGTAGATTATTTCATAGTTAGGAGTTGATTTTCCATTGATTCTAGGTATTTTCTGTTGCTTAAATTTGCGTTTCTTTATTGATTATCAAGTTTACATTCTTTAATTTTCCTACACTGTTTTAGGCCCTTTTTCCTGTCCATTTAAGCTTAAATTTGAACCATAAGTTCTGTGAGCTGTGGCCTACAGTTTGGTAATTTTTATTTTGAGACTGTATGGTCTACAAATGAATTTTTAGTCTAAATTTCAACTTGACCATTTATATGAAAATATGGGTCTCATTTTACTCATTATGACACATGTATTTTTAATTTTAAAGTATTGAGCTATTCCGGGCTCTCTTACTGAATTTGGGCTTTTTGAACTTTGACCATGTAACTTGTTGGCCTCTAGGTGGGTTACACCATTTCTTTCTTTAAACCGAGCCAATATCGGATATATCTACTGTAAATTGCTAATAGTCATCGTGGTTGTTAGGTCAATTTCCCTATATTTATATTGATTATTATCCTATTTTCTCCTCCATTTTCCCATAATTTAACTATATTATTGAATATGACTTGTTCTTCAATCACCTCGCATGACTTTAAACTAGAATTGTTGACCTAATATATCGCATGTTTGGTTGTTATGAACATAATTCTTTTCCATTCTCCATGTTGGTTTATATGATCTTTTACTAATTCTATGGGATATCTTTGGAATTAGTTGTGTGTTGTGAGCATGCATTTTGGGTTTGTAACGTAAAATCAGTAAAAATGGAAATGTTTAAGAGGGTCGTATTGGTGAAAAATGTAAATGGAAATATTAAATGGATATTTTATTAGACTTTAACTTAAAAGAGATTTTCACCTATATTTACATTTTTCACGACCAAGACCGTCGGTATAGAGCTTCTTTTGTTGATAATCAAAACTCATGCAACCTAGTTTATATCCTATCTAAGGGCGAGCTTCTAAGACAAGTTAGAGCATCGTACCCATACTCTGGCACAGATTACTTGTTTACGGTGTTAGACATGTGAGAGGTTATTCCCTCCATGGGCCCATGGTCTCTATGATGACC
The DNA here is from genome assembly GCA_039654485.1 of Withania somnifera. Lineage (NCBI taxonomy): Eukaryota > Viridiplantae > Streptophyta > Magnoliopsida > Solanales > Solanaceae > Withania > Withania somnifera. Next base: position 12,433 of record JBDJHY010108583.1, read on the forward strand.
TATATCGGGATCTACACCATAAAAAGTATTCTATGAGTACAAAAAACAAGTACCTATTAGGAATCATAGGCCGACTTGGCACAAATAAAGCATAAGGAAACTAAAAAGTGAGTGTACATCTACGACGATCTAAAATAAGCAATGGGAGAAAAACTAAGGAAAGAAAGTCGCTGTCAAAAGTCTACAACACAATAGCTAATAAAAAAATACAATTCCAAGAGTAGAGAGAGACGTACCTAGAGCTCCAGCGTGATAACAACTAAATAAGACTTTTTTCTACCATAATAGAAGTAAAATAATGAGGAACAACAATATAAGCTATAAAAGAAGTAACGTAAGGTATGCTCAAGTAAGAATGCAGGTAGAACCCCCAAATGACCTCCCTGAAATACTATGGATCTAATCATCCAAGGAACCCAATGTACCTCCGCACATTAGCTTGAAGGGTACAACCAAATGTGAGGATATGCAATGCCAAGGGGTGCTAGAAACGTTAGTCAAGTACCAGCATGCAACCTCCTCAGAATGTACCTATAACAAGAGGGACCCACGGGAGAAATATCCATATACCAATACATCATCATATACTGCTCCCCCAAGCATCGTATAGCAACCCATGTCAGTAGGGCCCAAGGAGGAACAATCTCTCACATGCATAGTCGTCTTAATAATGCTAATATCATCATAATAAGACCAAGTATCAAGTCCAATCCAAAATACCAAGATTAGCTCGTATATAAAGTTCATTAAGAGTCCAAGTGTAATCATTAGAGGATAACCAGTATTCAAAGGTGATAATTACAAAAAAAAATTAGGTGATATAAGTAAAATAACTCCATAGTGCCCTATAGTTGTATAAGGATTCGTATAGTATAAAAAATATGTTTCTTATGTTATTAGTCATACCTTTATGTCCGAAAGTAGTTCCATACCAATGGTGTTGGTCATGGAAAGTATATATATAAAATTTAAGTTCTTGTTTAATTTAAGTATGAGAAAATATCACTTTTAGTAAAGTTATTACACTATCCATGTTAGAATTATCCAAATCGTTCTTATTTATCCACTTCAATCATATTAGTATCATATGCATGCTCATGACATGAATAGCCAATATGCTAAAGAACTCCCAAAAATACCAACCTAACAAGACTAAGGTCAAGAGTCTCAAATGAAGCATGCAAATGTTCTGAATGCATCTCAATATCATCAAATAAGACTATAATAAAAATGACAAAGGTACCAGTTAAGAATTATAGTATAAATGTTATCCACGCTAGGAAATCACC